>CM051265.1:16750869-17048369 GCA_027921565.1 Artemia sinica | reverse complement strand
TCGTTTTCATACAATTTTTCTGAACAAAAATACAAAAAAAAGCTTTTCGATGAAAACAATCTCACCAAAGGTTTTTTTTTAGTGAAAATAGCCCCTATAAAAGGTATTTGTTAGGATTAAGGGGGAGCGGCCAGGGCCTTTCGCTGGCTTCCTTTCAGTTGATGCCACTTTATAAACTTATCCTTGTTTAATGTATTTTCAATTTGGTTTATTGTGCAACTGAGTATTTATAGGGTGTGAGATGGGGTAGTTCGATTTTTTTTTGTTTTTTTTTTAGTGAAACTTATATGATGCAAGCTGTATCGTGATGTTCAATTTATATCCTTTTATTCTATTTGGTGGTACTTGTGCATTTTACGATACCCACGAAAGAAGTCAAGTTTGGTTAATTCTAATGAAATATAATAAAACAGGATGAATATATAATAGTTTAGAAACAAGTTTGAGCTATATATTTGCGCATTAGGGGGTGGGGTGGGGGGGTAAAGCATAGCATATATTAAATACGAAACCTAACCTAACCTAGGTACCTTCTTACTTACTTTTTTTACTTTCGGCGGGAACCAGACGATGAACTGTCCTGCCCGGCACCAAAGGATCTTGGGATGACTTCCGACGACCACTTGGACCTGTCGGCTGCAGCTTCTCCGGCGATCTTCAGCCAGTATTTGTCCCATCTCCGACCGTGTCTCCTGAATCCTCCCCACGGTTCCAGGTCCTCCTTGAATGTTTGCCACAGGTTCTTCTTTTGTCCTCCTGGTTTACGTTTCCAGGAGGGGGCTGGTTCGCAGACAAGGACGTCTCGACATATCGTGCCTTCGGGACGGCGCAATGTGTGGCCGAGGAGTTTCAGGCGACGTCTTTTAATGATAAGCGATAGCTCTTCTGATTGGCCACAGCGACTCCTTACTTCACTATTGGAAATCCTGTCCCATCTCTTAATGCGGAGGATGTAACGAAGGCAGCGGTGGTCGAACACATCCAAAGTTCTCGCATCTTCAGTCTTGATCGGCCATGTCTCGCAAGCATACAGTAGTACTGCTCGAACAGTTGCACCATAGATTCTAACTTTTGTTTTGGTTGAGATCTCCCGTCTGGTCCATAATGCTTTTTTCAGACTAGTAAACACTCCCCAGGCTTTTGCTATGCGGGCAGAGATATCCCTTTCAGCTCCGCCATCTGGTGTTATGATAGAGCCAAGATACTTGAATTCCTCAACGCTTTCTATTGGCTCACCGTCGAGGGTAACTTGGCAAGGAGCAGGTTGGTTGAGAGCCAATACTTTAGTCTTTGCGCCGCTGATGGCCAGTCCGATGCGCTTTGAGACCTCATAGGTATCGTCGATCATGCCTTGTAAGCTGTCGGCGGTAGTTTCCAGCTCAACAACGTCGTCTGCGAAGTCCAGATCTGTCAGGGGCTGGAGGAAACCAGCTATTTGTCCGAAGACTATTCCGCTGTGGTTTCTCATTGCATTATACATGATCCAGTCTATCGCGTAGTTGAATAATATAGGCGAAAGGGGGCATCCCTGCTTTACCCCAAACTCCACTGGAAACTTAGGGGTGTCATTGCCGGAAACACGGACGCAAGTCTCAGTGTCCTTATATGCACTTCGGAGTATCTCAATGATCTCCTGTGGCGCACCGTCTTCAGCCATAATTCTCCATAGCTCCTCTCTGATGAGAGAGTCGAAGGCAGCTGCAAAGTCAATAAAGGCGATGAGAAGGGGTAGATGAAACCTGCTGTACTGCTGAAGGATGAGGCGAATCGTCAATATCTGTTCTGGACAGCCTCTGCCTGGTCTGAAGCCTGCTTGTTCAGGACGGGTTAACTTGTCACGTGCGTCTTTGAATCGATTCAAAAGAATGACGCAGAAGATCTTCATGGCATGGTCGATCAGGGAGATACCTCTATAGTTTCCGCAAATGGCCTTATCTCCTTTTTTGTATAGCGGAACGAGGACTGATACTTTCCAGTCTTTTGGGAAGGTCTTTGTCGTCCACACCTGGACAAAAAGGTCGGTTAGGCGGCATAGTAGAGTTGGTGAGGACTTGAACATTTCAGAAGGGATCCCATCCTCTCCAGGAGTTTTATTGTTTTTCATGCACTTCAGCGCTTTCTGTACGTCCTCAATACTTGGCGGCTCGAGGTTTACTGCGTAGGGCTCTCTAGCAGCACTCGAGAAGGCAGGTAGATCGCACGGGGGTTTGACAGGGTTCAGTAGCTCAGAAAAATGCTCTCGCCAGCGTTCCATGCGTCCTTCTTCTGTTCGGATGAGTTCTCCGGACTTATCTTTCAGTGTGTCAACCGTTACAGGAGCTTTTCCAGTCGCTTCTTTCAGTAGTTTGAACATTTTCCTGCTGTTGTGGCTCCTGGACGCTTGTTCCAACTCATTCGCCAGATTTGACCAGTACTGTTCTCTGTCCTGTTTCAGTGACTGTTTAACTGCTTTGCGGGCTACTTTTAAGGGTTCTTTTGCACCTCCCACGAGGGGTCGCTTCTTCTCAACTAGTTCTATGGTGTGGTCAGAGATCCAGGCTCGCTGTTTTCGTTTTGTGTGGCCAAGCACCTCCTCAGCTACGTCCTGTGTCGCAATTTTTATCTGCGCCCATTCTTCATCGACGAGTGAGAGACGATTCAAGGCATCGAACCGGTTGCTTAGCTTTAACTCAAAGTCGGCTTTGATTTCCGGGCATCTTAGTTTCGAAACATCGAAGCGCTTCCCTGCCTTCTGTCGCTTCTGCCTACTAAGGCGGTGACGGACTTTGCAAGTGAGGAGATAGTGGTCGGATCCATTTAAAGATCCTGTGTCTGCTCCTCTGTATACCCGGGCATCTGTGCAGGAGCTCCTCCATCTTCTGCTGACTAAGATGTGGTCGATCTGGGCTGTTGTTACGCCGTCGTTCGAACGCCATGTAACGAGGTGGAGTCTCTTGTGCTCAAAGAGAGTGTTTGTGACGCATAGGTTGTTGTATCTGGCTAACTGTAAGAGCCTTTCTCCATTGATGCATCTGTCACCAACGGTGTGGCGGCCAATAACTGCTGCTGTGTCGGGGTCTACTCTGCCAAGCCGGGCGTTCCAGTCTCCAGCTACAAAGAGCATGTCGCGCCTTGGTGTCTTGTCGATGATTCTTTGTAGGTCATAATAAAAGGCATCTTTGACCGCGTCACTACTGTCCCTTATCGGAGCGTACACGGCGATTATGGTTATGTGGCTAATGTGGCCTCTCAGTCTGATCATGGCGATCCTTGGTGACACTGGCTCCCAAGAGGTGACGCATGATGCAGTAGGACCGTCTATTAAGAACCCAACTCCTTGCTGGCCGGAACCATCATTGGGACCCGAGTTATACAACTGGAATGAGTCCGATTCGGAAATGGTCAACTTTTTGGACAGAACATCATTAAGTCTTGTTTCTGACAGACAACAAACGTTGATATTATACTTTTGCAGCTCCCTTGCAAGGAGCATTGCGTGGATTCCAGCTTGCAGCTGCGAACATTCCAGGCGCCAATATTCAGATGTTTTCTTGATCGTTTTCTTGATCGTTTTCTTGATCGGGCGGCTTGCATACTTGTCGGGCCAGGCACCACCCTGACCTGGTCCGCGTCGGCTACCGCGAACGCCGTAATAGTAGTATCTCTCTGCATTTGATCTTCAATATCCATTGGTGTTTCATAGGAATTTACTTGACCAAAGGCTCCCCAGACCCTTGGCGCCCCGTTGCGTTAGCCATTCTATTTGTCGGACTAGGCTACTAATAGAATGTTACACCACTCCACCGCTGTGAGGTGCAACTTAGGGCTCTCCTCCCGGCTCGCTAGGGACGGGGGCGTGAATCCTCGCTCCGAGGCCCCAACCATAGCTTGGGAGCACTCGTGCTTATCAGGCCCTGATTCCCACCTAGGAGGTCGGGAGGTTGGAGTGGTACCTTCCCCCCTAAAACACAAGAAACAACATTCAAATATTGTAAACGCGATTAGTAATCCCGCTTTGCCATCCATTCCTCTCTTGCAATCGTTTGACGGGTTTCCATTAGTAGTTTCCTGCATAGTCTTTAGCGGTGGGTACTATAAGATGCACAAGTACCTATTTGGTTATCAATCTTTAGTTTAGTGCTTACACCCAGTGGCCTCAATTCAGGAAAAGGGGTAGGGGGGTAGGGGAAAAAAGGTAGGGGGATAAATGTATTTTTTCATATCTAGAGGGGGGCAAAGTGTTAGGTTTTTTCAATGAAGCACCAGAAAAAGTATTTCAATAAAAATTACCCCAAAAAGGGTACTCTTCAAAGTTTAAGGGGATATAGTTTTGAAAAAGTCTGTGAAAAAGAAAACAAAGAACAAACAACTTAGAATTGTTCATTTTATTTCATCGTATTTTATTTGGTTATCAATCGTTGGTTTAGTGCTTACATCCAATAGCATCAATTCAGAAAAAAAACGAAGAGGTAAATATATTTCTCCATATCTTGAGGGGAGGGGGGCAAAGTTGTCGTTATTTTTTAATGAAGCGACAAAAATAGTATTTTGAGCTTTATTAAAAGAAATTGAGTGAATATTTCACCAGTTTGTTTATTTTTTGGCAAGTTAGACTTTTTTATGAATTTAAAATTTGTACAGATATATATTTTATTTAGGATCCTAAACTCCTGGAATTATCAGAAGAAGAATGTGAAGCACTTTTGAATTGCTGGAAGCCTTTGGCCGACTATGTAATGTACCTTACCTTAGACAGGAATTGGAAATTGCCTAAGAAAATTCTTGCGAAATTTTTATCTTGTTGCACTTCGTTAGTAAGTCTCACCTTGCCTTATTATCCAGAAGAACTGTTTTTTGATTCAACTCGTAAATTCAAAGTTTGGCGAGTTTAAGACAACTAAATCTCATTGATCTCCCGGATCTCCCTGATTCTTTATTCACCATAATGACCAAGACTATGCCCAATCTTGAACATCTGTCTCTGGGAAACAGAATATTCCAGACACAGAATGTATACTTCCCTTCGGGGATGTTTTTAAAATTTGACCAAGTTAGAACCCTTACATCACTTGATTTTACCTGTTCTGGAATAAATACGGATGAATTAATTGGCATATGAAAACGCCAGATCTGAGACTAACATCATTAAATCTACACAGCTGTTTTAATATTCATGATTCTGGGTTTAAAGGAATTGCCACTCATCAAACTGAATTGGAGAGTCTGAACATAAAAAGTTGTCAATTTACTAATACAACTTTTAGTTATATTTGTTGTCGACTCAAAAGATTGAAAACGTTCAGTTTTGAAAATCCTGATCTCAGTTCAATTGATGGAAGGATGGAAGATGGAAGTTTTGATCTGAACTGTGTGACTCGCCTAAAGGAGATTAGGAAACTGAATATGAGTCGGATATATTCATTATAGGTAAACCACAAATTGATAAACCATTGAGTATACAACTGACTCATTTGGACTTGGGTGATTCACATTTTGAAAAACCTTCTCTGAAACTTATGTTTACAAAACTAATTAATTTGCAATATCTCAGGTTGACCCGTTTCAATGTGGATGATGATTTATTTACAGACATAACAACTAATTTGTAAATTTGGAAGTTTTAGTGCTCCCCTATACAAAAATCACTGACCGAGCCTTGACTGGGATTGATGATGCTGGGTTAAAAACTGGGCCTTCACTGAGGAATTTGAAAAGTAAGTGTTACATATTGTATTATTGTTATAAGGTAAAAATATTAGATACCGGTTGTAAAAATCTATTTTTGACTTTAAATCAAGATAGTTTCGATTTATATCTATTAAACGCAATAAGTACATTCTATTGTGTCTGTTCCAGGGACGCGAGCTTGTTTAAATTAACAAAAATAAGGACGCCATATGGTTTATAGGTATCTCAATGCAGAGGTTATCTGTGTCCATAGATTGAGAAATGCAAACTGAAAACATCTTTTGACATTTGTTACAAGAAGAGTATATAGGATTGATGGGGGGTGGGGGTATAAAAAAAACTCCAAGAGGCTAAGTAAATAATCCTTAATCTGGTTTGTAGCTATTTGTATCTAATTTGTATGAATGCATGTTTTTATCTGGTCAAAATAATTGCTTCAGTTTTGGTAGCTGAGATGGATGAACCTAATGCTTTTGGAATTTCTTATGTTGTAATAGCTTCTTTTTGTGGTTCTTTATACCATTTTAGGGACATTTCTACCCGATTCCCATGTTGTTAAGTCGTCTGCGTAGATTAAAGATAAGTGAACTAAGGACGGCTCTTTGTGATAAATCTTCTCTAAAGGGAGGCTCCGTGCTACTTAAGTTGTCAGTTTGAACTGAAAAAATGATCTTTTTTGACCAATTGGAAATTTAAGACTCCTCAGAACTCTAGTTAACTTGTGGTGAATGGCACTGCCAATGGTATCAACTCAATCAAAAAAGATAATAACAACAGTGATTCTAAACTGCATCCACCATTTGTAACAATAATATTGCACGGGTAAGTGAAATTATCCACTTAACATCCCCTCAACTTTTCTAGAAAATTTCACTTTAATAGCCTAAACTTGTATTAGTTTTACATTTGTTTTGCAAGCTAATGTTGAAGTGAATCATTAAGTTAGGCTACATATTGGTTTTACATTAGTTTTGCAAACTTATGTTGAAGTGAATCAATAAATTAGGCTAGATATTGGTTTTACATTGGTTTGCAAGCTAATGTTGAAGTGAATCAATAAATCTAGGCTAGATAATAGTTTTACATTAGTTTTGCAAGCTAATGTTGAAGTGAATAATTAAATTAGGCCAGATATTGGTTTTACATTAGTTTTGCAAGCTAATGTTGAAGTGAATCAATAAATTAGGCTAGACATTAATTTTTCATTAGTTTTACAAGCTAATGTTGAAGTGAATCAATAAATTAGACTAGATATTAGTTTTAAATTAGTTTTGCAAGCTAATGTTGAATTTAATCAATAAATTAGGCTAGACATTAATCTTACATTAATTTTACAAGCTAATGTTAAAGTGAATCAATAAATTAGGCTAGATATTAGTTGGCCTCCCCCAGGCTATTCAGCGTGTCCCCAGGTGGCGATAGGGGAACACCCTACAGATATGTAGGGTACCTCCAGAGGAGGCACGGACCAAGGGGGACCTTGTCCCTGGGGGTCCATAATAGAAACTGGGGCACCCTCGCCCGGGGTCATAAATACAGGCGGAGGAGGAAGAAGGCCCCTCAAATGTACGCTCAAAAGGGCCCACTGGTTTGTCCACAAGTCTCAGGAGTTACAAACCTTCTCCCAGTAATAGGTTAAATTGCATGGTGATGCAGAACACCATCGCGGGAGGATCCTCTATAGGAGGACAACTGCGGTAGGGCGTAAGATCCAGGTCTATGGACAACGGCCTCTGCAAAGGGCTGCCTCGACCCTTTCGGGGTACCTGCAAGACTGGGGACCTTGCGGTCAACTCTGTTCCTACCTTAGGAGTGGCGCCCCTCGAGGAAATTATAGCCTAGTAAACGACACAGCATTCACACGGGATTCTGACTAATGGATAATTCTTCTGGGCTTGGTATGTTTTGGTGGGTGTTTTCGGGCTGAAAAACCTCTTCCTAGCTGATTTATCTATTATGGTCTGCCTCCCCATAGTAGCATAATATTCGTAGGCATGAATATATAGTGAGTCGGAGGTAATAGGCTTGAGATTGTCTGTGCAGTATTTCGACTCTTGTTGATAGAAGAGCATCGCCAAGTGCTGAAAACCACGTTCTGACCAAGATAGGCCCAGGATTGCATAAAACCCCCATTCATGGAGGTCCCAGGGACTTCTTGCTGTCCGGTTCTAGGCCGGCTTAAACACTTCGGTGTAGTCTTGAGAAGATATGTGATCCCCGTCCTGCACTGGTATCCGGGATCATTGCTTTTCCTGAGGCGAAAATAATTTCAATCATTTAAAGAACATGAAAATTGGAACTTGGAATGTTACGACGTTAAAAAATGACTATCGTATCGACATTTTGACTGACGAATTCAGACGATTCGAACTGGATTTATTAGGAGTTTTAGAAACTCATATCCCAGGGGTAGGAAGTATGAAATTAGGTGATATAGAATTTTTTTACTCAGGTAGGAAGGATGGGGTACATAGACAGGGAGTAGGGCTCATGATGAATAAGGAAGCTGCTAAGTCTTGTTTAGGCTGGGAAGGTATTAATGATAGAATACTAATTGCTCATTTTATGATTAAAAAGTTCAGAGTATCAGTTATAGTAGTATATGCCCCTGTAGAACCGACTGACGGAGATGCTAGTGACTCAGATGAATTTTACTTACAGTTACAGAAGCAAATAGACAGGTTTCCAGGTAGAAATATGATGTTTTTACTGGGAGATCTAACGCTTAGGTTGGTAGAAATAGGGATAGATGGTACCCTAGCCTAGGTAAATTAGGTGTAGGAAAAGAAAACAGTAATAGATGCAGACTTTTGCAATTTTGTAGGTATAACAATCTAGTTATAACCAATACGGTGTTTGGTCATAAAATGGCTCATAAGTTAACATGATATTCACGTGATGGTAAGACAGCAAACCTTATTGATTATGTTATTGTAAACTGAAGACTAGCAGGATCAATACAAGATACTAGGGTATATAGGAGTACCGTTATTGATGTTAAGCGTAAAGATCACCATCTAGTAGTTTCAATCTTTAATTTAAAGCTGAAATATCGGAAGAGTAGCTACCTTCCAGGAATTTATGATGTTGGTAGATTCCAGGATAAGAATTTGAGAGAAACTTTCAAGAAACAGTTGAATACTAAACTTGCGAGTTTAAAATTTGATAATGTGGACAATGGCTGGAATAATTTTTGAAAAATAATTTGTGAAGTTGCTGAAGGTGTCTTAGGGAAGAAAGCTAGAGCTGCAGCTAAGAATATTAGTTAAAAAGCTTTATGTTTGATAGAAAGGAGAAGGGACTTGTACAAGAATTACCTTAGTGATAGATCATATGAAAACAAAAAGAATGTAAAGAAAGTGGAGAAAGCATTAAAATATGAACAAAGGAGGAGTGAAATAGAGGCCATGGATGAAATTGTCGAGGATCTGGAAGATGCAGCTAGACGGCATAATAGTAAAATATTGTACTGACATGTTAACAAATTGAGAGGGAGTAGTCAATGCGGACTTGGCCCTGTTAAAGATAGGAATGGGGCCGCAATTAGCGATAAGGAAAAAACTAAAGAGAGATGGGTCGAACAGTTTGAGAATTTGCTTAACCAAGATAGAGTTGAAGGAAGAGACATAGCGGAAAATGAAAAAGTTTGTGATACCTTGGATGTAAAGGAAGATTTGTTTTGTGAGGAGGAATTAGCGACAGTACTAAAAGGACTAAAAAATAGTAAGGCTCCAGGTGCTGATAGGGTGGTAAATGAGTTTCTTAAATATTGAGGCTCTGAGGTTAGAAATAAGTTACTGAAGATTATGAATATGATTTTTGAAAAAGGGGAAGTACCTAACGATTTTAGGAAAACTTTAATTAAGCCACTTTATAAGAAAGGTGATAAAAGTGAGCGTGGTAATTATCGAGGGATTAGTCTAATCTCTGTAGGTAGTAAATTACTTAGTAATATGATACTTTTTAGACTGAGAGATGCCGTAGACAAAGTTTTAAGAGAAGAACAGTGGGGTTTTAGAAAAGGTAGAGGATGTGTCGACCTAATTTTCACTCTTGGTTAATAATTGAGAAGTGCCTGAGTTTTCAAACACCTTTGGTCCTCAGTTTTATAGATTTGAGCAAGCGTTCGATTCTGTTGATAGAAGAGCTTTTGTGAAGGTTTTATCCTTGTATGGTATACCAGACAAATACATTAAAGTGATTAGTGCTATGTACGAGAACAACACTGCTGCGGTTAAGGTAGGAAATGAGGTAAGCAGCTGGTTTTGTATTGAATCAGGAGTTAAGCAGGGCTTTGTTCTATTCCCCTTTATATGGATTATTTTGATGGATTTTGTCTTAAGGAGCACAGGAAAGGCAATGGGAGACCACGGAATCAAATGGGGAGAAAAAAGGCTCCTGGACTTAGATTATGCTGATGATTTAAGCATCTTAGATGAAAGTGTGAGCAAAATGAATGACGTTTCTAAAACTCAGTTCAGTTCAGAGTTCAGGGTGCTAGAATAGGTTTTAAAATTAATGTTCAAAAAACTAAGTCTCTAAGGCTAGGAATAAGTGAAGATGAAAAGGTGAAGTTGGGTAATGAAAAGATTGATCAGCTGGACAGCTTCACTTACCTTGGTAGTATTATTAGTAAAGATGGTTGGAGCAGGGAAGATGTCAAAAGTAGAATAGCCAAGGCTCAGGGTGTTTTTTCACAGTTAAAAAAAGTTTGGAAAAATAGGAAGATAAGTCTGCAAACCAAGATTAGAATATTAGAAGCTACAGTGATGACAGTGGTCAAATATCGCTCTGAAGCATGGGCGCGATGAAAAGCGGATGCAGATTTGCTAAATGTTTTCCAGAGAAATTGCTTAAGGATTGTTCTGGGTACACGGCTGACTGACCGTATTTCAAACAATAGGCTATACGAAAAATGTGGTTCAATACCGCTCTCTAGGGCTATAATGAAAGAAAGGTTGAGGTGGCTAGGGCACGTTGTGCGGATGAAGGATGACAGATTGCCGAAGATTTTTCTTTTCGGCCAACCGTCTAGGGCTAAACGGAAAGCAGGTCGTCCTTGTCTGGGGTGGGAGGACGTCATAAAGAAAGATTTAAAGGAAATGGGAACTTCATGGGCGGTTGTAAAAAGGGAGGCTTTGAATAGATTGGGATGGAGAAGGAGCGTGCGTAGCTGTGTTGGCCTCAGGCGGCTTGGTGCTGCGGTGAGTTGTTAGTAGTAGTAGTAGTAGTTTTCGATTGTTTTGAGATCCATCGTTACCAAGTATCTCTGAGTATAAAATAATAATGTCGTCTATTAAGTTAGGGTTAATTGTCGCTAAGACAATTTTGTCACTAACTTTATCATCTTTAGTGCTGCCTCATATAAGGCTTTCTGTACTTGATTTCAGAAGAGTGAACCTATTGGTTTTATATTTGAGGACTTGGTTACATGTGGTCTCTCTCACGTGTTGAAGCTGGGGTTTTTTAAGGGGAGAGCTTTGACCAAGCAGTGCTACGCCATTATGATAAAGACTTATTGTTGGTTCTTGAAAGTATTAACTGTGACGGAGAAACACCAACTGCTCTGGTAAGCGTGGACCAAAAGGTCAAAGCTATATTTTTGTTGGGTGTCCGCCAAATGTTATCGCTGTTGCCAAACATTTGAGAGGGAAAATTTCCACTACATGGAAGGAAAATACGAAGTTTCATATGGAAGTTCCTTCTCTGATAAAAGATCGTTTGACCATTAAAGAGCCACTAGCTGCCGTGCGCCAGTTTTCAGTTGGTGTTGATACTGACCAGTTGCTAGAAGAATAGCGTAAATTTCAGTTGGAACATGCCTGATAACCTGCACGATCAACGAATTGTTACTGAATGGACCCACATTTCCACCGGTAGTAAGGATAGAAGATATCCTAGTTTGTCCTATGTCGTACTTGCTCTCATCATTCAACATTGAAGTGGTTTCTTAAAACCAAAAAATACACTTAGTAGCATCAGACGTCGATGGTGGAGCAAATTCTCAATACCAAACTGGCCGTCAAAGATACACAGAAGCCGGAATATGGGAAAGTTGAATCGTATACTATTCACTCTGAGATTATATCCTGTGTAAGATTTGCCCGATTGGCATATGATAATTGTTTTGCAAGCCTAACAAAAGAGACGAAAGAAAAAGAGACTCGTGCACTAATAGAAAGTCCCGTTTGCAATTACTTAGTACCCTTGTTCGTACGATAATATTATTGATGATCAGCAGTATGTTAGCCAAACGAGAGACGCCGTGCCATATTCTGGTAAGCATCATAGTTTGAAATGTTACGCATTGCTTTGATCGACATTCTGTCTGATATTTGAGGTAGAATCGACGAGCAATGTAAGGTAAATCCTTACACTACTTGCTTGAGCGCTGGTGGTGCTTATTGATGATTATTTTCAGAAGAGGCGAAAGCTCTTAAAGTTCCTACTTTAGTCTGTTTAGCTCTATCAACCTTACTATGTGTATTTGTAAAATCACAAGAATGGCTAAGATATCATGTCAATTTAATTTATTGTATTTTTTTTAAGTAACAAGCTTTTTGTAGTTTTTTTTTTTTTAATAAGATATTTCTGCACAAAATTTAAACTGTTTGGAATAATTCTTGATCAATCAAGTATGTGTTTTAGTTTTTTTCGTGTTTTCAGTTTATATACCTTTCAGGGTTGAAAGAGTTGGACGTTTCTGACTGCCATGAGTTGTCTGATGCATCTCTGATTTTTGGAGTTAAGTTCCTTCACTTGAAGAAGCTTCGCTTACACGAGTTAAGTATTCATTTCAAAATAAAGTTTTTTTTTCTAATAATTGTGGCTTTCAAGGAAGTCTTAGCCTACTGATTTCAAAAATGATGCTAATTTTGTAGCATAATAATCAAAACTTAAAGAACAAAAATCTTACGTCTTTAAAAAAGGTGGACGAGTCACACTTTGTTGAAAATCACCCTCTCCTATAAGGAATTTCCGACTGTGATTGTAATTTGCATGAATTTCAGTTTGTAGGGATCATCGTATTTCCTCATACTATCCTTGAGGATCTCTATCTTTACTTGTTTACGGATTTTGTTTCTCTTTTGGCTCATAATACTTCAGAGCAGGTTTGCAAAAAGTTCCAAAGCAGCCATTAGAATAATTGTAATTTGATAGTTCTGAATCACGTTTCGTCTCTTTTTGAACTAGAATCACGGAAATATTTTAAATTCCTGTAATTAAAGGGCCAAAGAAAAGAAGTAGTTGCCCCAATATCCTCTGTCCCTCTTAGCACCAGTTTTGCAGCGGAAAATTATGAATATTGCAAATTGTTTGAGCCAGAGTCCCTTGCTTAGTCCTTCCTCAAAAGACACTAAGTGCTCCCAGATTATAAAAAGGGCGCATCTCCTGTATCTCAGAAACAGCTAAACTTACTAAATTAAACGTTTAGTAATTCTTAGGAGGTAGGTCGAATTAAATCAAAAGATACTATGAGGGTTAAGCACGAATATGGGCTCACAAAAGTGTGACGAGCGACGCCTCTGATGTATATCTACTCTCTTTAAGTGAGTAATTATTGTACCGTTTCCCAAAAAAAGCCCTGAATTTGAACCCCCACAAATCGATTTTTTTTTTTTTTTTAAGAAGCAAACAAACACCCCATTCTTATCAGAAGATGTTGCATCTCTGTGTGAAACATAACGTCGGGCAAATGCCCCCCCCTCCCTTGCTAGTCCTAAAGGCACTTATTCTGTCCATTAAACTATATGGCTGAGAATTTTGCCTGATTTTCGATTAAGTGGGGAAACACCCCCAAAAATTCACGACATCTTATCGCCTCATCATATTCAGCATATCAGAGAAACCTACTGTAGAGGTTTAAAGCTCCCATCTGCAAAAATGTGGAATTTTGTATATGTTGCCAGAATAAAGATTATGGACTCTTCTGAAAAAATAAATAAATACAAATTCCCCATTTTTGCAGATGGGTGCTCGAAACCTATAAAGTAAAGTCCTCTGATACACTGAATACGGGGGTGCGATTTTCGTTAAGATTCCGTGACTTTTTGGGAATATTTCTCCCCTTTATCGGAAATCAGGAAAAATTTCTCATGCTATGTTTCATGAGTAGAGTAAGTGCCTGTAGGGTTTACCATGGCGGAGGGGACTCCCGATATTTTGTCTTACGTATAATTGCAACATCTTAAAAAGACTTTTGTTTCTTTTTTTTTTGCTTCTTTCAAATAAATAAATTTGATTTACAGTTTATTCAAATCCGATGTTCTTTGTGGGATACCCTGTATATATGTTTTTTCTCGTAAACCGTTCCATACTTTTTCTAAAAATTGGGACACTAAAATGTTCTGGTATGAAAAAATTATCTAGATAGGTCAAGACTTCGTGAAAATTTTTTAGAGCCTAAAATTAGGGGGGGGGGTCCATATAAATTACGTTTATATTTCCGCTTATTGGTATACATTTAAAGAGTAAGTTACATAATTTTTTCCCAGGAGTGGTCGTATTTTATTTCGTATGTATGACAACTGCAAAATTATGCAAGACAATGAATCACTCTGAACAGCTGAAGCAAAAGGCATAGAACAAGTGATGTCGAGCTTTTTGTATGTATGATGTATGTAAAACTATACAAGATGACGAATGACTCTTAAAAGTTGATGCGAAAGCATGGAATAAATGACAGTGAGAGTCATTTAAAATCAAAAACGAAAATATTTCACAACGAAATCAGTTTTTAGAAGACAAATGAAAGTTACAATGAAATCATGCAAAAATACACAAGATTATGAATAAATCTGAACAGCTAAAGCATGCACCCCTCATATACGTAATAATTTCTGTTCGTTTTAAGTTATAATGTTGCTCCTTACTTTCAGTTGGAAAAACTTGTTTTTTATTTAATTTCTGATCGTTTTTTAAATAATACTGGGAAATTCGGCTCCCCTCCATGGAAAATTCTCTTCTCCCATGAAAAATTCCTGCAGGGAAAGATCCTCCCGCGTAACCCCCCTCCCCGAACCCCCTCTCCCCAACAGAAAAATCCCCCCTGAAAACGTTTGTATGCTTTCCAATAATAAATACTATATGTAAACAATGGGTGAAGTTCATAACTTGCAGCCTTCCCCCCGGGGACTTTGGGGGGTTAAGTCATCCTCAAAGACATAGTTATTAGATTTTTCGATTATGCTGAACAAAATGGCTATCTCAAAATTTTGATCGGGTGACTTTGGGGAAAAAATGAGCGTGGGAGGGGGCTAGCTGTCCTCCAATATTTTTGGTCACTTAAAAGGGCACTAGAACTTTTGATTTCCAATCAAATGAGCCATCTTCCAATCTTTTACGATCACTTGTTCGATATGATCACCCATGGAAAAAAAATAATAAATAAACACGCATCCATGACCTTTCTTCTGGCAAAAAATGTAAAATTCCACATTTTTGTACATAGGAGCTTCATACCTCTAAAGTAAGGTTCTCTGGTATACTGAATCTGATGAAGTGATTTTCATTAAGATTATTTTTTTTTTTGGGGGGGAGGGGGGGGGTGTTTACCCCCTTTTTCAAAAATTTCACATATTTTTGATACCTCTAAAGTAGGGTTCTCTGGTAAGCCGAATCTGATGGAGTGATTTTCATTAAGATTATTTTTTTTGGGGGGGGGTGGGGGTGTTTACCCCCTTTTTGAAAAATTTGACAAATTTTTTCAGGCTAGTAACTTTTGATGGGTGCCATTAAATTTGATGAGTTTTATATATTTTGAATAAGAATCAAAATTTGATTGTTTTGGTGTATCTATTTTTATCAAGACTGTCTCTTGGAGTTTCGGTTACTATTGAGCCGCATCGCTCCTTATTTACAGTTCATTACCACGAACTGTTTGATTCTGCTCGTTGTAATTTTGAGTTGATTATTTATTTTAATTTCTTTTCGTGTTTAGATTTCTTTTATCGATTCATAGTAATTTCTGGATGTTTTGTTTTTGAATTATTATAGGACATTCTTTCTGTTCGTCACAGGTCTGATTGCCGAAGTTTTAATATTTGTTAACTTTGTGAATCAATGTTTTGTTCTTTTTTTTCAGGTTTTCAGCTTAAGAGTTGAAATATCAAATTCTACTTTAAAGCCTCAATTTATTAAGTGGTCTAAGTAGTCATACTAACAACCTTGTCGTTTATGATGTCTTCTGATTGAGTTTTACATCCCCCTAAACATTCCATAAACAATGCAACTTAATACCCTTAGTTTGATTATCGTGTCATCTCAGAAAATTTAACCCTTCCAAATTTTTATTTGGAGCTGGGTATGAAATGTAGCATTGCCCCATAAATTTGTATGTACCATTCCAGCCTTCAATCAATAAATATATAACAATACACAAATAAGTAGAACAACAGGGAAATTTTTATACAAGACAGTGGAACGCAACTTTAAATGAATATTTCGACCCTATATCCAAGGGCCGTCCTCAGCAAAACAGACGAAGAGAATAAAAACAATATAAAAGAAACTTACATTAAAATTCAATCATTAAAACTGAAAGGTTTTTTAAAAAATGTTTTAAAACAGCCCTAATATCATTACTTCAAGGAAGTTCAACCAGGACTGGTACTCCAAACGAAGTGGACAGAGAACAATTCTTTCAAGTTGAATTAAAATGCTTACAGACAAGCTTTTAAAGCTAATCTCGCCTTCTTGGCAGCCAACCTAGATGGTCTTTTCGTAATAGGTTGAGTAGAGTTATTTACTGGTTTTTTAATATAATTAGCTAAATCATTTTTAATTAGATTTGTGTATAGGGCATTAAGCGAATATTCCCCTAAATCTCTATTTAAAGAAATATTACTATTTATTTTGATTTTAATTTCAATTGCCTCACGAACAACCTGTTTTATGCCTAAAACAGTCTTCTTCACACTATCTTCTATTTGAGGAACAAGGTCTTCCAATGTAATTTGATTTTAAGCTTATTTGTACTCCTATATCTCAATTTACGTACAGTTTCTTTTTTCTTCTGTAAGTGTAAGTGACATTAGCTAAATCAAACAACTCCTGATTGATGTTAGAACTAAGAAGGAATGCACTGAATTTTTAACCCCTAATTTAAGTTCTTAGATTATTCTTAGCCAAGCTTAACATCTTCACTTTAGGTCACTGATGAAGGCCTTAAAGGCCTAGCAGCTCAGCCATCACCGCTTTTTCAGTCTATAGAGGAACTGTGGTTATCATGCCCGAAGATGACAGATTATGGTTTGGCACAACTTCTGCCGCAATTGAAACGCTTACGAAGTCTCTCGTTAAGGGTAAATAGTATTTTTTTCAATTTGTTCATAGAAAAATTTTATATCTTTGTTTTTTCTGTAGTGTTAGTTGTAATAGGATACCCATTAGGGGATCAGATAAATATTCTCTCTCTTATTTTAAAATTTCCCTCTGCCATTTCAGCTCTGTCTTAAATAAGTTCTCACTGCAGTGACTCGTATTACGAGCTATGGTGTTTTAATCTCGTGATAAGAAAAGGTGAATGTTTTGTTGACTGGTAAGGTGTGTTTGTAGTATTGTTCTAGTTTTGGTTTTTAGTTTTCCTCTGCATAGGGAATATCGTAGGACTACCGTGTACAAGTTTAGCGAGATAGCCAAAATTGTGAGATAGCCATTTTGTTCACAATAGTTCAAAGAGCAGATAACAATGGCTTCAGGGTGGACACAGCCCCCCAGAGCCCAGGGGCATGGGTTGTAAGCTATGCCCTGGCCATATAAAGTTTTCATGGAACGGATGGTCGTACAAATTTCGAATCGGATGGGGCTCATTTGATTGGAAATCGTTAGATCTAGTGCCCTTTTTAAGAGTCAAAGTGAATGGAGGGCAACCAGTCCCTCCCCGTCGAGCCTACCATTCCCCAAAACACATCCGATCAAAAATTTAAAAGAACTGTTTTGTTTAGCAGTATTGAAAGCTCCTGTAATTATGTCTTCGGGGATGTCAACCTCCCCACTAAGAAATTTTTAATGATTGGGGGGATGAACTTAGTCACAAAACGCTGTCTGTATGCAGGTTGTCAAAAGGGCGTAACTGCAATATCTTAGGAACAGTTTGGTGTGTGAAGTTGAAACTAGCAGGACTTGTTGTGGAGGATGTTAAACTAATCAAAAGAACCTATTGCTGCTGCTTCTACTCACACTACTGCTACTATTGCTACTATTATTAATACTTCTACTAGTACTGGCACTAAAGCCAAGGCTACTACTATTAATTCTGCTACTACTACTACTGCTATTAAAACTACGGGTATTAAGGGGGGAAAGCTTGAGAAATATTGAAAGTGTATGGAACTAAATCGAAAAACACTATGCCGACACAGGTTCTTATGATGACGTATCAGAAATGCTTCAGGAATGGTATTAAGTTTAAACTCTCAGTGTGTGTTGAAGGGGATCTTGAAGAAACCAAAGGTGTTATATGCATATTGCTACTAATGTTACAACGCAAGCTAAGAATATTAAGGTCAAGCTTTCAAGGAATATTTAGACGGAAGTTGAACTAAATCAAAAATTTGTAGTGTCATTTCTAAGATTCAAAAGAGATTAGAGGGCAAGTAGCCCTCCTCCCAAGCCCATTCATTTTCCAAACACATCCTGTCAATACTTTTAGACATTCATTTTGTTCAGCATAGTAGAACGGTCCAGACTATGTCTCTATGGATATTGAGTATGTCGGCCTCCCACAATTGTGTTATCTGCCCATTGTGCTTTAAAACTAAATCAAAAGGCACTGAGTATGTGGTTGCCATTAAGACACCTCAGAAATATATCGAGAACGACTGGGGTTATTAAGTTGAAGCTTTTGGGTCTACTACCATTACTAATTCTGCTCTTACAATTTAAATAAATCAAAAGAGTAGAAATGTATCCAAGTTGTCAAAGAGCATGGAAAGAATGTTTTGGGAATGATATTATGTTTTATTTTTCAGGTCAACTTAAGGAGATGAAAAATTAAATTAGACAATACTATTTGTGTCAGGATTAAACATTGGTGAAAAAGTTTTTCCAACATACCAATAGCGAGCCAGACTTTGTATTCTTGTAGAAAAAACGGTACAGATATAAAATATTTTTGTTTCCACGAAAAAGATTATGTCTATTAAAAACGAATAGAAATTAATTTAAAAAACTGTTTCCACAAAAAAGTTTTTCAAAGAAAAGCAAAGAGCTCCATTAAACCAAATATGAGCCAAAATAAAGTCAAATGATCTTCCAACCGAAAAACTACCACAAATCATCATCAATATTTAAATGAAAACCCAAATGAAAAGAAATTACAATAAATGACCGAGTCAAGCTCAAAACGAGCAAAAATTAACATGAGTAGTGCACATTATTAAAAAATGCTTAATGCATAAAGTAACTATTTTTTAGCTTTATATCTAGTCTTAATGATTTAATTCTTTGGGATTTTTGACAAATTATCTGGGAGGTTTTCCCTCTTAAAAGGGAAGCTTAATTGAAACTAAGTAGTGAAAAAAAGGTTGAAAGTAGTGAAAAGTGTTATTCTAAAAAAGGTTGGCTTATGTTTAACCATATTTCTAATGCTCTTCTATGCTTTCGTTTGTTAGTTGTACTTTAATTTTTTAAAGTGTAATACATAGAAGAATAGATTCTGCAATTTGCTTAGCTACCTTAAATTAAATAATTTAAAATGAAATTGAACTAAATAAATCAATATAATATATTAAAACAAAATAATGTTATCTTTGTAGCGATGTCCACTTCTGACGCAGAACACGATAGAAACAGTAAAGACGTATTGTCCCAGTCTTCGGTATCTTGATGTTGATGCCTTTCCTGGAATATGCCTAGATGCCTAGATGCCTTTCCGACAATTACTATGACCAATTGAAATGTGCACTGGGAAGAGATATCTTCCCAGTATTTTATTGGTATTTAAGGTGATTTAATTTGATTTTGTAAAACCGCCCAGAGGGCTTATTGGACAGCCGCCTAGGTATATGCCCATGCATATACTGACAGTGTTTCATATAAAAGATGAAAAAGAGACACTTGAATTTGTTCAAAGCTAAAGAAGAAGCTACGAAGAATTCAGCCTGTTTTGAGGTATTGAAAATGCTGAGATAAACTTGTTTTAAGATAGTCAATGTCGTGTAGTTTGAAAGTACTTGGAGGAAGGGAGAGGAGATTTGTGATAGTTAATGCCTTGACCAGGGGCAGATCCAGGATTTTTTAAAGGGGGGAAGGAGGGGGCAAAATAGGTTGATCCGATAAAAAAATTAGGGGGGGGGGGGCGCAAAATAGGTTGATCCGATAAACTTGCGTTAGGAGCAAGTTTAATTAAAGCAAACTTGAGTTAATTAAGTAAAGTACACTACTTTAGGCTAAGCTAGGGGGGCGCCCCCTCACCCCCCCCCCATGGATCCGCCACTGGCCTTGACTAATGCGTGACAGTGATTTGCGTGACTAAATTTCATATTTGAAGCTTACAGCTTCGAGAATTTTTTTTTTGGGGGGGGAGGGAGGGAGGGGTTAGGTTTAATATTCCTATAGGAAACTCCTAAAATAGATAAATCTTCACAAATTTTGCTTGATTGGGATAATCGTGGTCAAGGCTATTAACAATTGAAACATAAGTCGGCTGAGTAGTGCACCCTGAAAAATGCCTTGTTTAGAATATATATAACATTACAAGAAGCTTAAAAGGGCCCAATAGAGACCCTTGGGAAGTACCAGAGTAAATAGACAGGAGATCACATTAAACATTCTTATTTTCGCCTTTTGGAGCCTAGTGTAAAAAGGAAAGGAAAATCATCGGTTGGGAAATCATTTTGAATTTCATTAATCAAAATATGTTCATATAAATAAAAAACTCAGTCAATAAAACCAAAATTAAGGAGTATAGTTAGTTTCTTAACCGTTTTTGGAATCATATCGACTAGAAATAAACGATAAAAAGATAATCAGTTTTTTTAGATCAAACAGTTCGTGGTAACGAACTGTAAGTAAGGAGCGACCCGGCTCAATGGTAACCGAAACTCTAGAAAACGGTATTTTGATACAAATAGATACATCAAAAGAATCAGATTTTAATGTTGATTTCAAATATATAAGTTTCATTAAGTTTAATCCTACCCATCAAAAGTTACGCGCCTGAGAAAATTCGGCTGATTTTCGAAAAAAGGGGGAAATACCCCCTAAAAGTTATAGAACCTTAATGAAAATCACACCATCATATTCTGCGTATCAGAGAACCCTACTGTAGAGGTTTCAAGCTCCCATCTACAAAAATGTGGAATTTTGCATTTTTTGCCAGAAGAAAGATCACGGGTGCGTGTTTATTTGTTTGTTTGTTTGTTTGTTTTTTTTTTTCCCAGGGGTGATCGTATCGACCCAGTTGTCCTAAAATATCGTGGGAGGGCTCATTGGAATGGAAATTGAAAGTTCTAGTGCCCTTTTTAAGTGACCAAAAAAAATGGAGGGCAACTAGGCCCCCTCCCACGCTCATTTTTTTCCCAAAGTCACCTGATCAAAATTTTTAGACTTTAAGTTTTTAACCGAAAGAACTTTTTAACCTTTAAGTTTTTAACGATTTTTAAGTTTGACTCTGTCTCACAACTTTATTTTTTAAAAGAATAAAAAACTTTAACGTAAAGATCGAAGCGTTGAGGAGGGGACAGCCCCTTTCATATACGGAATAATTTCTGTTCGTTTTAAGTTTTAATGTCGCTCCTTACTTTCAGTTTAAAAAACTTGTTTTTTTTATTTAATTTCGTTAAGTAACCAGATTGCGTCAAAAAGTCAATAGTTCACCAGTACAATAGAGGTATCAAGGGGACAAAGGCTTCCCTCTTCTGAGCTTTGTCTTAGGAGTTAGGAATGAATTTTGTTAGTTCGAATCTAACTATAATTTGTCATTTTAACGTAGTTCTTTTTTAGTTTTTATTTACTACTATGTTGATTACTTACATATATGCGATTTAAGTTGCGTTTATCAGAAAAATATGTATTTTTTGTGTTTGCTCTTTTTTCCTGCATGTAAAAGTTTAGCCTTGGCAAAATTTTCTTTTTTTCATTATGTTGATTTTTTATTTGCTTACCCAGGTTGAATTTTTAAATTAGTAAACGTGCCATGAAGGACGCTAAAATCAGTTCGTAGAAGTTATCTTGTCTCCTTCAGTTTATGCTTTATACATGTAGGCTATATGTAAATACTGCTGAAGTATTATTAAGTTTTACTTTCCCTTTTTTGAATGATTAAAAAAATGTTTCTCGAAGCAATTTTAAAGTCTATAACGTCAATATTGATTTTTGGTTTTACAAACTCCCTCTCGACCAAATAGATTTAGGGCATTTGTTTATTTTTCAACTCAGCCGAATAGATCTTTCAATCGAAGTAAAGGAGGAAACTAAGGTTCGCTCTCACAGTTTTCTTAAAATTAATGCTAGTTAAGCTAGAACGTTTGCTTCTTGCCATTGAGTCTCTTTGGAACTGAAAATTCTGCCTTTAATTAGTCAATTCTTCCAATAGGTCTGTAATTGCGGTCTTGGAGATGGCGCTTGGCGCTGCAAAGTTACGAATCCATAAATAAACATGAGGCATGTTTTTTAGACACTGAGGAAGGTTATTTTAGGTAAAAAAGAATATATGTAGTTCTTTGTATCACAAATGTTTTCTTAACATCAAGTTTTACTCATATTATGTAAATTCTATATAACTTGTGTTGTACATATCCTTCAAATATGTATCTGTGAATGGGACTATGTATAAATCTTAAGACAGTTAAAGAATTCCGTCATATGCAGTGTTCCTAAACTTTAATCTCTAGTTTTGGTTTTACTAAATCTCTTTCGACCAAACAGACTTAGGGCATTTGTTTATTTCTCAAGTCAGCCAAGTTGATCTTCCAATCAAGGCAAAGGAGGAAATTAGGGTATGCTGTCACGGTTTTCTTAAAATTAATGAAAAACCAGTTTTGAAACGTTTGCCTCTTGTTATTGAGTCTTTTTTGAAACTGAGAATTACCTCTCCTTTTTGCCTTTGTGCCCCTCTATCCCTATCTGTCTTAGTTCTGCCCTAGGATGGATGGTAGACTATCGCTAGAGACATATATTTGCTTTCAGCAAGTTGATTTTAATTCAAAAATCAACGGAAACAGTGTATATTTCAGATCAGATCCAAATTTGCTAAGCTACCTCTTATTGTTATTATAGTAACCTAATTTGACGGCATGAAGAAGCAGTAGAGATGCCTGTTTGAAATGGACTGAACTGATTTTTTTAGGGGGGGGGGGGGGAATTCCGAAGGACCACCTTAAGTTTTGGGTCCATGTGCTTCTGTTTAGTGACCCTATTGGAAAGCCAGTTTTTGAAGATTTGGTAAAGTGGGCGTTGTTGTTGCTTAATTTGTTTATTAGCAAAGCAGTGGTTGAAAGTTTTTTTTTTCCATGATGACCTGCATCAAATCAAAGCTTCAGAATAAAATGCTTTTTTGTAATAATGATTTCAGTCTTGATCTTTCGATGGTTGATGCAGATCTTTCTATTAGTAAGTTGTCAATGCTGTTCGTGATTTGTATCTACTACTACTACTAACAACTCACCGCAGCACCAAGCCGCCTGAGGCCCACACAGCTACGCACGCTCTTCCTCCACTCCAATCTATTCAAAGCCTCCCTTTTTACACCCGCCCACGAAGTTCCCATTTCCTTTAAATCTTTCTTTATGACGTCCTCCCATCCCAGACGAGGACGACCTGCTTTCCGTTTAGCCCTAGATGGTTGGCCGAAAAGAACAATCTTCGGCAATCTGTCATCCTTCATCCGCACAAAGTGCCCTAGCCACCTCAACCTTTCTTTCATTATAGCCCTAGAGAGTGGTATTGAACCACATTTTTCGTATAGCCTATTGTTTGAAATCCGGTCAGTCAGCCGGGTACCCAGAACAATCCTTAAGCAATTTCTCTGGAAAACATCTAGCAAATCTTCATCCGCTTTTCGGAGCGTCGATGCTTCAGAGCTATATTTGACCACTGTCATCACTGTAGCTTCTAATATTCTAATCTTGGTTTGCAGACTTATCTTCCTATTCTTCCAGACTTTTTTTAACTGTGAAAAACACCCTGAGCCTTGGCTATTCTACATTTAACATCTTCACTGCTCCCACCATCTTTACTAATAATGCTACCAAGGTAAGTGAAGCTGCCCACCTGATCAATCTTTTCATTACCCAACGTCACCTTTTCATCTTCGCTTATTCCTAGCCCTAGTGACTTAGTCTTCCTAACATTAATTTTCAAACCAATTCTAGCACCCTGAACTCGCAAAACCTCTAAAACTTCATTCATTTTGCTCACACTTTCATCTAGGATGCTTAAATCATCAGCATAATCCAAGTCCGGGAGACTTTTTCCTCCCCATTTGATTCCGTGGTCTCCCATTGCCTTTCCTGTGCTCCTTAAAACAAAGTCCACCAAAATAATCCATACAAAGGGGGATAGAGCACAACCCTGCTTAACTCCTGATTTAATACAAAACCAGCTGCTAACCTCATTTCCTACCTTAACCGCAGCAGTGTTATTCTCGTACATAGCACTAATCACTTTAATGTATTTGTCTGGTATACCCTACAAGGATAAAACCTTTACTAAAGCTCTTCTATCAACAGAATCGAACGCTTGCTCATAATCTATAAAACTGAGGACCAAAGGTGTTTGAAAACTCAGGCACTTCTCAATTATTAGCCTAAGAGTGAAAATTTGGTCGACACATCCTCTACCTTTTCTAAAACCGCACTGCTCTTTTAAAACTTTGTCTACGGCATCTCTCAGTCTAAAAAGTATCATATTACTAAGTAATTTACTACCTACAGAGACCAGACTAATGCCTCGATAATTACCACACTCACTTTTATCACCTTTCTTATAAAGTGGCTTAATTAAGGTTTTCCTAAAATCGTTAGGTACTTCCCCTTTTTCAAAAATCATATTCATAATCTTCAGTAACTTATTTCTAACCTCAGAGCCACCATATTTAAGAAACTCATTTACCATCCTATCAGCACCTGGAGTCTTATTATTCTTTAATCCTTTTAGTGCCGTTGCTAATTCCTCCTCACAAACCAAATCTTCCTTCACATCCAAGGTATCACAAACTTTTTCATTTTCCTCTATATTTTTTCCTGCAACTCTATCTCGGTTAAGCAAATTCTCAAAATGTTCGGCCCATCTCTGTTTAGTTTTTTCCTTATCGCTAATTGCGACCCCATTCCTATCTTTAACTGGGCCAAGTCCGGATTGACTACTCCCTCTCAATTTGTTAACGTGCCAGTACAATATTTTACTATTATGCCGTCTAGCTGCATCTTCCAGATCCTCGGCAATTTTATCCATGGCCTCCACTTCACACCTCCTTAGTTCATATTTTAATGCTTTCTCCACTTTCTTTACACTTCTTTTGTTTTCATACGATCTATCACTCAGATAATTCTTGTACAAGTCCTTTCTCCTTTCTATTAAACATAAAGCTTTTTCACTAATATTCTTAGCTGCAGTTCTAGCTTTCTTCCCTAATATACCTTCAGCAACTTCACAAATTATTTTTCTAAAATTATTCCAACCATCTTCCACATTATCAAATTTTAAACTCTCAAGTTTAGTATTCAACTGTTCCTGGAAAGTTTCTCTCAAATTCTCATCCTGGAGTCTACCAACATCATAACACCGTATTGGTTATAACTAGATGGTTATACCTACAAAACCTGGGCGTTAAAATCTCCCAGTAATAACATCATATTTCTACCTGGGACCCTGTCTATTTGCTCCTGTAACTGTAAGTAAAATTCATCTGAGTCACTAGTATCTCCATCAGTCGGTTCTACAGGGGCGTATACTACTATAACTGATACCCTGAACTTTCTAGTCATAAAATGAACAATTAGTATTCTATTATTAATACCTTCCTAGCCTAAACAAGACTTAG
The DNA here is from genome assembly GCA_027921565.1 of Artemia sinica. Lineage (NCBI taxonomy): Eukaryota > Metazoa > Arthropoda > Branchiopoda > Anostraca > Artemiidae > Artemia > Artemia sinica. The sequence goes on along the minus strand of CM051265.1, from coordinate 17,022,718 downwards.
CAGCTTCCTTATTCATCATGAGCCCTACTCCCTGTCTATGTACCCCATCCTTCCTGCCTGAGTAAACAAATTCTATATGACCTAATTTCATGCTTCCTACCCCTGGGATAAGAGTTTCTGAAATTCCTAATAAATCCAGTTCTAATCGTCTGAATTCGTCAGTTAGAATGTCGATACGATAGTCATTTTTTAATGTCGTAACATTCCAAGTTCCAATTTTCATGTTCTTTAAATTATTGAAATTATTTTCGCCTCAGGAAAAGCAATGATCCCGGATACCAGTGCACGACGGGTATCACATATCTTCTCAAGTCTACACCGAAGTGCTTAAGCCGACTTAGAACCGGACAACAAGAAGTCCCTGGGGCCTCCATGAATGGAGGCTTTGTGCAATCCTGGGCCCATCTTGGTCACAACATGGTTTTCAGCACTTGGCGATGCTTTTCTATCAACAAGAGTCGAAATCCTGCACAGACAGTCTCAAGCCTATTACCTCCGACTCATTATATATTCATGCCTACAAATATTATGCTACTACGGGAGGCAACCCATAATAGATAAATTAGTTAGGAAGAGGTTTTTCTGCCCAAAGACACCCATCAAAACATACCAAGCCCAGAAAAATTGTCCATTAGTCAGAATCCCGTGCGAATGCTGTGTTGTTTACTAGGCTATAATTTCCTCGATGGGCGTCACTCCTCAAGTGGGAATAGAGTTGACCGCAAGGTCCCCAGTCTTGCGGGTACCCCGAAAAGGTCGAGGCAGCCCTTTGCAGAGGCCATTGTCCATAGATCTGGATCTTACGCCCTGCCGCAGTTGTCCTCCTGTAGAGGATCCTCCCGCGATGGTCTTCTGCATCACCATGCAATTTAACCCATTACTGGGAGAAGGTTTGCAACTCATGGGACTTGTGGACAAACCAGTGAGCCCTTTTGAGTGTACATTTGAGGGGCCTTCTTCCTCCTCCGCCTGTATTTATGACCCCGGGCGAGGGTGTCCCAGTTTCTATTAAGGACCCCCAGGGACAAGGTCCCCCCTTGTTCCGTGCCTCCTATGGAGGTATCCTACCTCATTGGCCAAAATAATTTTGTTTAACAGTAACATATCAGAGGCAACGCTATAGCGTTGGCTATAGCAAAGGTCATACGGCAACAATGTTTTATAATTTTTTTTTTCCCCAGAGTTACTTTATATGGAAGGAGTCGTCGTCTAAACTTCAAAGGGGGTTCATTCAACTGGAAATCGAGAGTTCTAGTGCCCTTTTTAAGAGTCAAAAGTAATCGGAGGGCAACTAACCCAACCCCCCCCCCCTCTTCCCCTACGCCCTTTTTTTCCAATGCTTCCGATACAAACTTTGAGATAGCCATTTTGATAAAAATAGTTCAATGATCACATACAAAAAAACTCTGGTGTCGACCAAACTCCCAAAGGCCCGGGGAAGGCGTTGTAATTTATGCCCTAGGGGCAAATATGATTCTTATGGAAGGAATTCTCGTATAAACTTCAGAGAGGGCTTATTTGATTGGAAATTGACAGTTCTAGTTCAATTTTTAAGAGTCAAAAGATATCGGAGGCTAACCAGCCCCCCCCTCCCCAAGCCCCTTCTTCCCAAATGCATGCGATAAAAATTTTAAGATAGCCATTTTGTTAAAAATAGTTCAAAGATCATAACAAAAACTTTGGTGTCGACCCAACCCCCTAGTACCCAGGGGCAGGCGTTTAAAGTTATGCCCTGGGGACATATATGGTTCTTATGGAAGTGATGCTCGTATAAACTTCAAAGAGGGCTCATTTGATTGGAAAGTGAAAGTTCCAGTTCACTTTTTAAGAGTCAAAAGAGATCGGAGGACACATAGCCCCTCCTCTCCACGCCCTTTTTTTCTCAAACCAAACCGATAAGAACTTTAAGATAGCCATTTTTTTAAAAATAGTTCAAAGACCATATAAAGAAAACTCCGGGGTCGACACTGCCCCCCCCCCCCCCCCCGGACCCGAGGGCAGGCGTTGTAAGTAATGGCCTGGGGGGAATATATGATTCTTATGGAAGGGATGGCTCAAAATTCAAAAGTCAGATAAAAAAAACTTAGGTGTCGACACAACCCCCCAAGGCCTGGGGCCAGGTGTTGTAAGTTATGCCCTGGGGGAATATATGGTTCTTATGGAAGGGATGCTCGTAAAAACTTCAGAGAGGGCTCATTTGATTGGAAATTGAAAGTTCTAGTTTAGTTTTTGAGAGTCAAAAGAGATTGTAGGGCAATTAGCCTCCCCCCCCTCTCACGCCCTTTTTCCCCAAATGCATCCGATAAAAATTTTGAGATGACCATATTGTTAAAAATTATTCAACAGTCAGATAACAAAAACTCAGGTGTTGACGCAACCCCCCAGGGCCCGGGGGCAGGCGTTGTGTTTTGCCCTTGGGCATATATAGTTCTTAGGAAAGGGATGTTAGTATAAACTTCAGAGAGGGCTCATTTGATTGGAAATGGAAAGTTCGAGTTCACTGTTTAAGAGTCAAAAGAGTTCCGAGGACAACTACTTGCCCCCCCCCCATGCCTTCTTTTTCCAAATCCATCTGGTGAAAATTTTGAGATAAACATTTTGTTAAAAATAGTTCAAGGGTCAGATAAGAAAACTCCGGTGTCAATACAACCCCCCAGGGCCCGGGGGAAGGTGTTATAAGTTATGCGCTGAAGGCATGTATGGTTCTTATGAAAAGGATGCTCGTAGAGGGCTCATTTGATTGGGAATTGAAAGTTCTAGTTCACTTTTTAAGAGTCAAGAGATTGAAGGACAACTAGCCCCCCCCCCACACCCTTTTTTTCCCAAAACCCACCCGCTACTATTTTTGAGAGAGTCATTTTTTTTTAAATTGTTCAAAAACTAGATAACAAAAATTCCGGTGTCGACACGACCCCCAGGGCCTGGGGGGTAACTGTCGTGGGGGAGTATATGGTTCTTATGAAAGAGATGCTCGTATAAACTTCGGAGGGGGCTCATTTGATTGGAAATTGAAACTTCTAGTTCACGTTTTAAGAGTCAAAAGAGATCGGAGGACAACTGGCCCCTTCCCCCTCCACGCCCTATTTTCCTCAAACCCATCCGATAAGAACTTTGAGAGATACATTTTTTCAAAATGGTTCAAAGATCATATAACAAAAACTCCGGGGTCGACACAATCCTTCAGGGCCTGGGGTAGGCGTTGTAAGTTATGCCCGGCGGGCATATTTTGCTGTTATGGAAGGGATGCTCGTATAAACTTCAGAGAGGGCTCATTTGATTGGAAATTGAAAGTTATAGTTTGATTTTTAAGAGAGATCAGAGGGCAACTATCTCCCCCCCCCCCCTCACGCCTCTTTTCCCCTAAATATATCCGAAAAACATTTTCATATAGCTATTTTGTTAAAAATAGGTCAAAGGTCGGATAACAGAAACTCCGTTGTCAACACAACCCCCCAGGGCCCGGGGGGCAGGCGTTTTAAGTCATGTCCTGGGGCCGTATATGGTTCTTATGAAAGGGATGCTCGTATAAGCTTCAGAGGGGGCTCATTTGATTTTAAATTTAAAGTTCTAGTTCACTTTCTCAAAATCAAAAGAGATCGGAGGGCAACTAGCCCCTCCCTCCTCCACGCCTTTTTTCTTCCCCAATACCATCCGATGAAAATTTTGAGGCAGCCATTTTGTCAAAAATAGTTTCAAACATCAGATATTAAAACTCTGGGGTCGACACAACCCTCAGGGCCTATGGATAGGCGTTGTAAGTTATACCCTGGGTGCATTTATGGTTCTTATAGAAGGGACGCTCGTATAAACTTCAAAGAGGGCTCATTTGATTGAAAATGGAAAATTCTAGTTCACTTTTAAAGAGTCAAAAGAGATCAAAGGGCAATTAGCCCCCCTCCCCAACGCCCTTTTCCCCCAAACCCATCCGATAAAAATTTTTAGATAGCCATCTTGTTAAAAATAGTTCAAACATCAGATAATAAAACTCGGAGGTGGAAACAGACCCATTTTTAATTTGATATTGTTACTTTGATACTAGTTTTGATACTTTGATGAACATTTGATTTTGAAAAAAGTTGGATTTTGAAATAAGGTAATTTTAAAAACTTTTAGAAACTTTTTGCATTTTGCAAGGTATTTTTAGAAACTTTTTGCAATCAAAAACGAACAAAAATCAATTTAAAAAAAGCTTTCCAAAAAAGAAGTTTTTCGAAGAAAAGTAAAGGCAATTTTAAACTTAAGATCGGCAGATACAAATACTGTCAAAATTTAAACTCAAAACGACCAGAAATTACTATTAACTGTTTCAGGACGGCATTTATTTCTAGATGACAAATATTTTTTTTCTTTTGGGAACTTATTCACGCTAATTTTCAGTAATTTTTAGGTATTTTTCCAAACACCCAATCCTTACCATTCATTCCACAGCAAAATGGGATCTCCAGATCCCGTCAGTCTGTTAGCGACGCAATACACCTTTGCTGAAAACAACTATTATATTAAAAGAATTAGGCTTCACAACAGCTTTTCAACTAAAACTAATATTTATTAGAACCTTTTTCACTTTTGCTCCTCTGATACTCAAGAAAGCAGTTTTTTCTTTGTTGGAGCAGGCAAAAATACCACAATATCAGCAATAACTGTTTGGACGACAGTCCTTCTTTTTACTTGCATGGAGTTCACAACGAGAACTGGAAGGTTCAGCTGACCAGACAGGTAAATGTGTTCCAACGATTCCTAAGCGAGCATCATCCGCGACGCTGAAAGTTACCTTCCTTCTTTTCAGGTTCTAATTTGTTATCAGTAGCTAACTGAGGTTGGGAACGAGGGTGTCTCCAACTAGGCGGGTGTCTCCTAGTGAGGCGTCCACTAGGCAAACTAGGCGGCCACCTAGGGTGGCAACCTGGGGAGGGTGACAAAAATGGAAAAATTAGAAAAAAATGATTTAAGATTAAAACTTTATGAATATTAGCTTGATTTACTTTTTACAGGTCAACTTGCTGATTAATAATGCATGAGAGACGTGAGGGATAGACGAAACTCGACAGTATCGGTTGTGTGCTGGGGAAGGTGAAGAGGCGCGGGTCGGTACTCTGCTATGTGCGGGGATTGGGAAGCAGGGAGGGGGTGCGGCCGCCAATGCGCACTCCCAGAGTAGCTACGTGATCTTGAAGGCTACGAAGTTCTTTGCTTTGGTTCAAGAAATTTATGTTTATTTTTCTGCTTCAACACGACGTTGGAATACTCTTAAAAAACATGTAACTAACTTGACTCTCAAGCCCCTTGGTGACAACTGATGTGAAAGTCGAATAGATGCTCTCGTACCTCTTCGATATCAACTGGGTGATGCTCATAACGCTTTAATGGACATTAATGAAGATCCCTCTTCAAATGGGTCAACTGGTAACAACTTGCAAGTCTAAGCTTTAGGTCTGGCAGAAATCATTGAAAAGTACAATTTTGTTTTTAGTGTAGTTTTATGGGACAGTATACTTTTTGAAATCAACATAACAAGTAAGCAGTTACAATGCAAACAATTTGATTTGGCTGCTGCCAAAGATCAACTAAGCAAAACTAAATTGTACTTGCAAAGGTTACGTTGTACCGATGACTTTGGAAGTATTCTAGTTGACACCAGAGGAGTGGTAGAGGAGCTAAATATTCAACCAACAGCTGAAACAGAAACCCTGCTAACTCGGTTAAAAAGAAGAAAAAACAGTGATTACGAAGTGGATGATGAACCTTTGGTATCCCCTCAAGAACACTTCAAAGTTAATTTCCATTTTGCCATTCATGATACTGCAATTTCTGCTCTGGACGAAAGATTTCAACATTAGACGAGATTACTTCTATATTCGGATTTCTCTACAACATATCCAAGGTAAATGCCGCAAAAACAAAGGCCCTGATGGACGGTTGTATGAATTTACAACATTTCCTCTCAAGCAATGAAGCTAAAGATATTGAAGACCACGAATTTCGCAATGAAGTTCAAGCCATTGCTACGAGAATACCCAAAAACGCAAATCCAGAAGATGTCCTTAACTTCATCATAAGTAATGGCCTTAAAGATTGTGCCCCTAATTTGTCCGTGGCTTTACGGATTTTGCTTACTTTGCCTGTGTTTGTTGCTAGGGGTGAGCGTAGTTTTTCAAAATTAAAATTAATTAAAACTTATATTCGATCCACCATGACGCAAGAAAGGCTTCAAGGACTAGCCGCTCTATCAGTTGAACAAGACTTGACAAAAGACATCGTCTTGAACAAACTGGTGACTTCTTTCACAAAGATAAAATTAAGAAAAATGAAATTGTGAACTGTAGACCTTCTTTCTGTTAACTTTTCCCTATAATCAGTTTAAACTTTTCGAATTAAATTTATCTCTTCTGCAAAATTATCGGTTTTCTTTGATAAGTTCCTATTATGTACTTAATGAAATAAATACTCTAACACTAAGGGTTTCGCGTATAATTATCCATCATAATTATGATAGATATTATCGAAAATTATTTTGAACTTAATTAGAGGTTGCAGGTAACCTGTGCCTGGCCCCCTTCCGGTCAGCCGTCTTGCGCCAATGACCAATCCAAGCCTCCTACCTATGCTGTTGTGTTAAAAAATTGCCCATCTAATCTTTCATCTCTACTATTAAGTAAAGGTTTTATTGATAAAATATATCCTGAGGCTACAAATGAAATTTCAGAGGTGAAACGTTCCTCATCAGAATGGAAAATTGTCGTAAAAAGTAAACCCGCTGCCTGCTCAATTGCTGACCATATGAAAAAGTCCCAGGGATGATCCATGCGTTCGGAACGTGTTCTGCATTACATGTAAAGTGTTTGGTCACGCCTGTTTCAGTATCAATTGTCTTGGCAAGGCTCAAACCGTTAAACGGGCTGCTAAGTTGACAAATGGATATTCGCTTTTTATCTTGGAACACTAATGGTGGTCTTATTAACAAAAGACATATTCTTGAGAATATACTTCATAATAATGATATTCTGTATTTACAGGAACATTTCCTGACTAAGCACAACCTCGGTTTGCTGGACATTAGTGCCAATCTCAAAACTTTTTCAGATCCAGTTGTGTCCAGATGTCTCTTATTTGTTATGCTGATGACATGTTGAATCTCGGCCGTACGATCCAGCGCATTGAGCAGAATTTCAAAATCCTCAAAAATGAATATTCAAAAATTGGACTGTCTTTTAATCCTTAGAAAACCGAAGTTGTCCTTTTCAATTGGCGAAATCCCTCTACTTCTCTCCTAAATCTGGACGGTTCTCTTATCAAACCCGCAGACCATATTACATACATAGGCCTTCCAATTGGCGCATCTATCGGCCACACAAGTCGTTTGCTGATATCTCACGTTGAATGTAAAATTAGTATTTGTTACGCTGAAATCGTAAAAAGCAAACTACGCTTCAACCGTTACCTTCTAGCATCCATCTACAAAGCCACAGCCCTTCCACATTTGCTTTACGTTGCTCCTTTCTGGAATTTTTTTTTACAGCTAGAGATAAAAAGCACCTACGATCAATCTTCTTCAGATTTGCTAATTATCTTTTAAATTTGCCTCCTTGGACAAGAAACCGTAAAATTATCCATTTGTATGAGCTTGCAGGCCCGAATATTAGCATTAATAAATCTATCGCGTTTCCAAAGAAATTTTCATCATCCATGGTCCTCAGTTTTGTTTAAACTGAAAGTAAAAAAGTTCTTTAAACTGAAAGTAAGGAGCGACATTAAATCTTAAAACGAACAGAAATTATTCCGTATATGAAAGGGGCTGTGCCCTCCTCAACGCCTCGCTCTTTACGCTAAAGTTTGACTTTCTCACAACTCTTTTTTTTAAACAATAAAAACTTTAGCGTAAAGAGCGAGGCGTTGAGGAGGGCACAGCCCCTTTCATATACGGAATAATTTCTGTTCGTTTTAAGATTTAATGTCGCTCCTTACTTTCAGTTTAAAGAACTTTATTTTTTTATTTAAAGGCTGGGAAACCTGGGGGTTTGGGGGGTGGCAGCCCCCCAACTGTGCCTCCTAATCCCTGTACGTTTTAAGGGTCGACCTTGTAACTCAGCCTCTTTAACTCTTTAGAAAACGTAGTTTTTTTCAAATAATGTTATTAAAAAATTGGACACTACAATCAGAATTGTTTGATTGACACTGCAAAAAAGGGGTTAGGGATTTGCGGATTGGAGTGTAACTCGAGAGTAGTTTGTTATTAAAATATTGGACGCTACAATCGGAATTGTTTGATTGAGATTTGCAAAACAAAGGGGTAAGGGATTTCCGAATTGGGGGTTATCAGTTAAGATAGCCCCTTGCCATGGAACATAGCAATCTAAGTGATCATTGGCTGGTCCAGTGCATGTGCAATTGAACCAGCATATCTGATGATGGAAAGCCGGAAAAAAATACGACTTGACCTAGCTTTACTTCTTCGATGTGTACTGTATAATACATAAGTGGTGTTTGAACAGCGTTGTCAATTTAAAATAGTTTAACGTTAAATTATACGAAGAAGTTGATACTAAGAGAGATGTAGATGCCAAGAAAAGAATTGTAATAAAGAAATTCAGAACAAACCATAGAAATCCTTGCAAATCAAGTAGTAAGGTGTATGTGAGTACGAACCATCAAGGATCATAAGCACCAATGACCCTAACCAGCAGAGACATCAACCCTCCATAGGTCCCCTATCCCCAAACTCGAAGGACACCCCTCCCTCCAACTTTTTGGGCCCCCTCCCCCCATTTTTTTTTGGTAATTGACATTTTTTCTGACAACAAGTATCATTCATTACGATCGTAGCTTTCAAATGTGAAACTTAATTCCATTTTTGGATCGAAAAATAAACTATTTCTGTAAAATCTGAGTTAATTAGAGTTTTTGACCGTAAACTCTAGTTTTTTCTAAGAAAATTATGGAAAATACAATTCTCTGGTTCAAATGTGAAACTTAAGTCCATTTTTGGATCGAAAAATAAAACTATTTCCGTAAAATCTGAGCTAATAAGGGTTTTTGACCGTAAACTCTAGTTTGTTGTAAGAAAATTATGGAAAATACAACTCTCTGGTTCAAATGTGAAGCTTGAGTCCATTTATGGATCGACAAATAAAACTTTTTCCGTAAAATCTGAGCTAATGAGGGTTTTTGACCGTAAACTCTAGTTTTTGTAAGAAAATTATGGAAAATACAATTCTCTGCTTCAAATGTGAAACTTAAGTCCATTTATGGATCGAAAAATAAAACTATTTCCGTAAAATCTGAGCTAATTAGGGTTTTTGACCGTAAACTATAGTTTTTTGTAAGAAAATTATGGAAAACACAATTTTCTGGTTCAAATGTGAAACTTAAGTCCATTTTTAGATCGAAAAAATAAACTATTTCTATAAAATCTGAGCTAATAAAAGTTTTTGACCGTAACCTCTAGTTTTTTGTAAGAAAATTATGGAAAATACAATTCTCTGGTTCAAATGTGAAACTTAAGTCCTTTTTAGGATCGAAAAATAAAACTATTTCTGTAAAATCTGAGTTAATAAGGGTTTTTGACCGTAAACTCTAGTTTTTTGCAAGAAAATTATGGAAAATACAATTCTCTGATTCAAATGTGAATCTTAAGTCCATTTTTGGATCGAAAAAATAAATTATTTCTTTAAAATCTGAGCTAATAAGGTTTTTTGACCGTAAACTCTAGTTTGTTGTAAGAAAATTATGGAAAATACAACTCTCTGGTTCAAATGTGAAGCTTGAGTCCATTTATGGATCGAAAAATAAAACTTTTTCCGTAAAATCTGAGCTAATGAGGGTTTTTGACCGTAAACTCTAGTTTTTTGTAAGAAAATTATGGAAAATACAATTCTCTGCTTCAAATGTGAAACTTAAGTCCATTTATGGATCGAAAAATAAAACTATTTCCGTAAAATCTGAGCTAATTAGGGTTTTTGACCGTAAACTATAGTTTTTTGTAAGAAAATTATGGAAAACACAATTTTCTGGTTCAAATGTGAAACTTAAGTCCATTTTTGGATCGAAAAAATAAACTATTTCTATAAAATCTGAGCTAATAAGGGTTTTTGACCGTAAACTCTAGTTTTTTGTAAGAAAATTATGGAAAATACAATTCTCTGGTTCAAATGTGAAACTTAAGTCCTTTTTAGGATCGAAAAATAAAACTATTTCTGTAAAATCTGAGTTAATAAGGGTTTTTGACCGTAAACTCTAGTTTTTTGCAAGAAAATTATGGAAAATACAATTCTCTGATTCAAATGTGAATCTTAAGTCCATTTTTGGATCGAAAAAATAAATTATTTCTTTAAAATCTGAGCTAATAAGGGTTTTTGACCGTAAACTCTAGTTTTTTGTAAGAAAATTATGGAAAATACAATTCTCTGATTCAAATGTGAATCTTAAGTCCATTTTTGGATCGAAAAAATAATTTATTTCTTTAAAATCTGAGCTAATAAGGGTTTTTGACCGTTAACTATAGTTTTTTGTAAGAAAATTATGGAGAATACAATTCTCTGGTTCAAATGTGAAACTTAAGTCCTTTTTAGGATCGAAAAATAAAACTATTTCTGTAAAATCTGAGTAAATAAGGGTTTTTGACCGTAAACTCTTGTTTTTTGTAAAAAAATTATGGAAAATACTATTCTCTGATTCAAATGTGAAACTTAAGTCCCTTTTTGGATCGAAAGATAAAACTCTTTCTGTAAAATCTGAGTTAATAAGGGTTTTTGACCGTAAACTCTAGTTTTTTGTAAGAAAATTATGGAAAATACAATTCTCTGCTTCAAATGTGAACCTTAAGTCCATTTATGGATCGAAAAATAAAACTATTTCTGTAAAATCTGAGCTAATTAGGGTTTTTGACCGTAAACTATAGTTTTTTGTAAGAGAATTATGGAAAATACAATTCTCTGGTTCAAATGTGAAACTTAAGTCCATTTTTGGATCGAAAAATAAAACTATTTCCGTAAAATCTGAGCTAATTAGGGTTTTTGACCGTAAACTATAGTTTTTTGTAAGAGAATTATGGAAAATACAATTCTCTGGTTCAAATGTGAATCTTAAGTCCATTTTTGGATCGAAAAAATAAATTATTTCTTTAAAATCTGAGCTAATAAGGGTTTTTGACCGTAAACTCTAGTTTTTTGTAAGAAAATTATGGAAAATACAATTCTCTGATTCAAATGTGAATCTTAAGTCCATTCTTGGATCGACAAAATAATTTATTTCTTTAAAATCTGAGCTAATAAGGGTTTTTGACCGTAAACTCTAGTTTTTTGTAAGAAAATTATGGAAAATACAATTCTCTGGTTCAAATGTGAAACTTCAGTCCCTTTTTGGATCGAAAAATAAAACTATTTCTGTAAAATCTGAGTTAATAAGGGTTTTTGACCGTAAACTCTAGTTTTTTTTGTAAGAAAATTATGGAAAATACAATTCTCTGCTTCAAATGTGAAACTTAAGTCCATTTATGGATCGAAAAATAAAACTATTTCCGTAAAATCTGAGCTAATTAGGGTTTTTGACCGTAAACTATAGTTTTTTGTAAGAGAATTATGGAAAATACAATTCTCTGGTTCAAATGTGAAACTTAAGTCCATTTTTGGATTGAAAAAATAAAATTTTTCTGTAACTTCTGAGCTAATAAGGGTTTTTGGCCGTAAACTCGAGTTTTTTGTTAGAAAATTATGGAAAATACAATTCTCTGGTTCAAATATGAAACTTAATTCCTTTTTAGGATCGAAAAATAAAACTATTTCTGTAAAATCTGAGTTAATAAGGGTTTTTGACCGTAAACTCTAGTTTTTTGTAAGAAAATTATGGAAAATACAATTCTCTGCTTCAAATGTGAAACTTAAGTCCATTTATGGATCGAAAAATAAAACTATTTCCGTAAAATCTGAGCTAATTAGGGTTTTTGACCGTAAACTATAGTTTTTTGTAAGAGAATTATGGAAAATACAATTCTCTGGTTCAAATGTGAAACTTAAGTCCATTTTTGGATCGAAAAAATAAACTATTTCTGTAAAATCTGAGCTAATAAGGGTTTTTGACCGTAAACTCTAGTTTTTTGTAAGAAAATTATGGAAAATACAATTCTCTGATTCAAATGTGAAACTTAAGTCCATTTATGGATCGAAAAATAAAACTATTTCTGTAAAATCTGAGCTAATTAGGGTTTTTGACCGTAAACTATAGTTTTTTGTAAGAAAATTATGGAAAATACAATTCTCTGATTCAAATGTGAATCTTAAGTCCATTTTTGGATCGAAAAAAATAAATTGTTTCTTTAAAATCTGAGCTAATAAGGGTTTTTGACCGTAAACTCTAGTTTTTTGTAAGAAAATCATGGAAAATACAATTCTCTGATTCAAATGTGAACCTTAAGTCCATTTTTGGATCGAAAAAATAATTTATTTCTTTAAAATCTGAGCTAATAAGGGTTTTTGACCGTAAACTCTAGTTTGTTGTAAGAAAATTATGGAAAATACAATTCTCTGGTTCAAATGTGAAACTTGAGTCCATTTATGGATCGAAAAATAAAACTATTTCCGTAAAATCTGAGCTAATGAGGGTTTTTGACCGTAAGCTCTAGTTTTTTGTAAGAAAATTATGGAAAATACAATTCTCTGTTTCAAATGTGAATCTTAAGTCCATTTTTGGATCGAAAAAATAAATTATTTATTTAAAATCTGAGCTAATAAGGGTTTTTGACTTTAAACTCTAGTTTTTTTGTAAGAAAATAATGGAAAATACAATTCTCTGATTCAAATGTGAATCTTAAGTCCATTTTTGGATCAAAAAAATAATTTATTTCTTTAAAATCTGAGCTAATAAGGGTTTTTGACCGTTAACTCTAGTTTTTTGTAAGAAAATTATGGAAAATACAATTCTCTGGTTCAAATGTGAAACTTCAGTCCCTTTTTGGATCGAAAAATAAAACTATTTCTGTAAAATCTGAGTTAATAAGGGTTTTTGACCGTAAACTCTAGTTTTTTTGTAAGAAAATTATGGAAAATACAATTCTCTGCTTCAAATGTGAAACTTACGTCCATTTTTGGATCGAAAAAATAAACCATTTCTGTAAAATCTGAGCTAATAAGGGTTTTTGACCGTAAACTCTAGTTTTTTGTAAGAAAATTATGGAAAATACAATTCTCTGGTTCAAATGTGAAACTTAAGTCCTTTTTAGGATCGAAAAATAAAACTATTTCTGTAAAATCTGAGTTAATAAGGGTTTTTGACCGTAAACTCTAGTTTTTTATAAGAAAATTATGGAAAATACAATTCTCTGATTCAAATGTGAAACTTAAGTTCCTTTTTGGATCGAAAAATAAAACTCTTTCTGTAAAATCTGAGTTAATAAGGGTTTTTGACCGTAAACTCTAGTTTTTTGTAAGAAAATCATGGAAAATACAATTCTCTGCTTCAAATGTGAAACTTAAGTCCATTTTTGGATCGAAAAATAAAACTATTTCTGTAAAATCTGAGCTAATTAGGGTTTTTGACCGTAAACTATAGTTTTTTTGTAAGAAAATTATGAAAAATACAATTCTCTGGTTCAAATGTGAAACTTAAGTCCATTTTTGGATCGAAAAAATAAACTATTTCTGTAAAATCTGAGTTAATAAGGGTTTTTGACCGTAAACTCTAGTTTTTTGTAAGAAAATTATGGAAAATACAATTCTCTGGTTCAAATGTGAAACTTAAGTCCTTTTTAGGATCGAAAAATAAAACTATTTCTGTAAAATCTGAGTTAATAAGGGTTTTTGACCGTAAACTCTAGTTTTTTGTAAGAAAATTATGGAAAATACAATTCTCTGGTTCAAATGTGAATCTTAAGTCCATTTTTGGATCGAAAAAATAAATTATTTCTTTAAAATCTGAGCTAATAAGGGTTTTTGACCGTAAACTCTAGTTTTTTGTAAGAAAATTATGGAAAATACAATTCTCTGATTCAAATGTGAATCTTAAGTCCATTCTTGGATCGACAAAATAATTTATTTCTTTAAAATCTGAGCTAATAAGGGTTTTTGACCGTAAACTCTAGTTTTTTGTAAGAAAATTATGGAAAATACAATTCTCTGGTTCAAATGTGAAACTTCAGTCCCTTTTTGGATCGAAAAATAAAACTATTTCTGTAAAATCTGAGTTAATAAGGGTTTTTGACCGTAAACTCTAGTTTTTTTGTAAGAAAATTATGGAAAATACAATTCTCTGCTTCAAATGTGAAACTTAAGTCCATTTATGGATCGAAAAATAAAACTATTTCCGTAAAATCTGAGCTAATTAGGGTTTTTGACCGTAAACTATAGTTTTTTGTAAGAGAATTATGGAAAATACAATTCTCTGGTTCAAATGTGAAACTTAAGTCCATTTTTGGATTGAAAAAATAAACTATTTCTGTAACTTCTGAGCTAATAAGGGTTTTTGGCCGTAAACTCGAGTTTTTTGTTAGAAAATTATGGAAAATACAATTCTCTGGTTCAAATATGAAACTTAATTCCTTTTTAGGATCGAAAAATAAAACTATTTCTGTAAAATCTGAGTTAATAAGGGTTCTTGACCGTAAACTCTAGTTTTTTGTAAGAAAATTATGGAAAATACAATTCTCTGCTTCAAATGTGAAACTTAAGTCCATTTATGGATCGAAAAATAAAACTATTTCCGTAAAATCTGAGCTAATTAGGGTTTTTGACCGTAAACTATAGTTTTTTGTAAGAGAATTATGGAAAATACAATTCTCTGGTTCAAATGTGAAACTTAAGTCCATTTTTGGATCGAAAAAATAAACTATTTCTGTAAAATCTGAGCTAATAAGGGTTTTTGACCGTAAACTCTAGTTTTTTGTAAGAAAATTATGGAAAATACAATTCTCTGATTCAAATGTGAAACTTAAGTCCATTTATGGATCGAAAAATAAAACTATTTCTGTAAAATCTGAGCTAATTAGGGTTTTTGACCGTAAACTATAGTTTTTTGTAAGAAAATTATGGAAAATACAATTCTCTGATTCAAATGTGAATCTTAAGTCCATTTTTGGATCGAAAAAATAAATTGTTTCTTTAAAATCTGAGCTAATAAGGGTTTTTGACCGT
Organism: Artemia sinica; assembly: GCA_027921565.1. Lineage (NCBI taxonomy): Eukaryota > Metazoa > Arthropoda > Branchiopoda > Anostraca > Artemiidae > Artemia > Artemia sinica. The sequence goes on along the minus strand of CM051265.1, from coordinate 17,007,602 downwards.
AAACTCTAGTTTTTTGTAAGAAAATCATGGAAAATACAATTCTCTGATTCAAATGTGAACCTTAAGTCCATTTTTGGATCGAAAAAATAATTTATTTCTTTAAAATCTGAGCTAATAAGGGTTTTTGACCGTAAACTCTAGTTTTTTGTAAGAAAATTATGGAAAATACAATTCTCTGGTTCAAATGTGAAACTTGAGTCCATTTATGGATCGAAAAATAAAACTATTTCCGTAAAATCTGAGCTAATGAGGGTTTTTGACCGTAAGCTCTAGTTTTTTGTAAGAAAATTATGGAAAATACAATTCTCTGTTTCAAATGTGAATCTTAAGTCCATTTTTGGATCGAAAAAATAAATTATTTATTTAAAATCTGAGCTAATAAGGGTTTTTGACTTTAAACTCTAGTTTTTTGTAAGAAAATAATGGAAAATACAATTCTCTGATTCAAATGTGAATCTTAAGTCCATTTTTGGATCAAAAAAATAATTTATTTCTTTAAAATCTGAGCTAATAAGGGTTTTTGACCGTTAACTCTAGTTTTTTGTAAGAAAATTATGGAAAATACAATTCTCTGGTTCAAATGTGAAACTTCAGTCCCTTTTTGGATCGAAAAATAAAACTATTTCTGTAAAATCTGAGTTAATAAGGGTTTTTGACCGTAAACTCTAGTTTTTTGTAAGAAAATTATGGAAAATACAATTCTCTGCTTCAAATGTGAAACTTACGTCCATTTTTGGATCGAAAAAATAAACCATTTCTGTAAAATCTGAGCTAATAAGGGTTTTTGACCGTAAACTCTAGTTTTTTGTAAGAAAATTATGGAAAATACAATTCTCTGGTTCAAATGTGAAACTTAAGTCCTTTTTAGGATCGAAAAATAAAACTATTTCTGTAAAATCTGAGTTAATAAGGGTTTTTGACCGTAAACTCTAGTTTTTTATAAGAAAATTATGGAAAATACAATTCTCTGATTCAAATGTGAAACTTAAGTTCCTTTTTGGATCGAAAAATAAAACTCTTTCTGTAAAATCTGAGTTAATAAGGGTTTTTGACCGTAAACTCTAGTTTTTTGTAAGAAAATCATGGAAAATACAATTCTCTGCTTCAAATGTGAAACTTAAGTCCATTTTTGGATCGAAAAATAAAACTATTTCTGTAAAATCTGAGCTAATTAGGGTTTTTGACCGTAAACTATAGTTTTTTTGTAAGAAAATTATGAAAAATACAATTCTCTGGTTCAAATGTGAAACTTAAGTCCATTTTTGGATCGAAAAATAAAACTATTTCTGTAAAATCTGAGTTAATAAGGGTTTTTGACCGTAAACTCTAGTTTTTTGTAAGAAAATTATGGAAAATACAATTCTCTGGTTCAAATGTGAAACTTAAGTCCTTTTTAGGATCGAAAAATAAAACTATTTCTGTAAAATCTGAGTTAATAAGGGTTTTTGACCGTAAACTCTAGTTTTTTGTAAGAAAATTATGGAAAATACAATTCTCTGATTCAAATGTGAATCTTAAGTCCATTTTTGGATCGAAAAAATAAATTGTTTCTTTAAAATCTGGGCTAATAAGGGTTTTTGACCGTAAACTCTAGTTTTTTGTAAGAAAATTATGGAAAATACAATTCTCTGATTCAAATGTGAATCTTAAGTCCATTTTTGGATCGAAAAAATAATTTATTTCTTTAAAATCTGAGCTAATAAGGGTTTTTGACCGTAAACTCTAGTTTTTTGTAAGAAAATTATGGAAAATACAATTCTCTGGTTCAAATGTGAAACTTCAGTCCCTTTTGGATCGAAAACTAAAACTATTTCTGTAAAATCTGAGTTAATAAGGGTTTTTGACCGTAAACTCTAGTTTTTTGTAAGAATATTATGGGAAATACAATTCTCTGCTTCAAATGTGAAACTTAAGTCCATTTATGGATCGAAAAATAAAACTATTTCCGTAAAATCTGAGCTAATTAGGGTTTTTGACCGTAAACTATAGTTTTTTGTAAGAGAATTATCGAAAATACAATTCTCTGGTTCAAATGTGAAACTTAAGTCGATTTTTGGATCGAAAAAATAAACTATTTCTGTAAAATCTGAGCTAATAATGGTTTTTGACCGTAAACTCTAGTTTTTTGTAAGAAAATTATGGAAAATACAATTCTCTGGTTCAAATGTGAAACTTAAGTCCTTTTTAGGATCGAAAAATAAAACTATTTCTGTAAAATCTGAGTTAATAAGGGTTTTTGACCGTAAACTCTAGTTTTTTGTAAGAAAATTATGGAAAATACAATTCTCTGATTCAAATGTGAATCTTAAGTCCATTTTTGGATCGAAAAAATAAATTATTTCTTTACAATCTGAGCTAATAAGGGTTTTTGACCGTAAACTCTAGTTTTTTGTGAGAAAATTATGGAAAATACAATTCTCTGGTTCAAATGTGAAACTTAAGTCCCTTTTTGGATCGAAAAAATAATTTATTTCTTTAAAATCTGAGCTAATAAGGGTTTTTGACCGTAAACTCTAGTTTGTTGTAAGAAAATTATGGAAAATACAATTTTCTGGTTCAAATGTGAAACTTGAGTCCATTTATGGATCGAAAAATAAAACTATTTCCGTAAAATCTGAGCTAATGAGGGTTTTTGACCGTAAACTCTAGTTTTTTGTAAGAAAATTATGGAAAAAACAATTCTCTGTTTCAAATGTGAATCTTAAGTCCATTTTTGGATCGAAAAAATAAATTATTTATTTAAAATCTGAGCTAATAAGGGTTTTTGATTTTAAACTCTAGTTTTTTGTAAGAAAATTATGGAAAACACAATTCTCTGATTCAAATGTGAATCTTAAGTCCATTTTTGGATCAAAAAAATAATTTATTTCTTTAAAATCTGAGCTAATAAGGGTTTTTGACCGTTAACTCTATTTTTTTGTAAGAAAATTATGGAAAATACAATTCTCTGGTTCAAATGTGAAACTTCAGTCCCTTTTTGGATCGAAAAATAAAACTATTTCTGTAAAATCTGAGTTAATAAGGGTTTTTGACCGTAAACTCTAGTTTTTTGTAAGAAAATTATGGAAAATACAATTCTCTGCTTCAAATGTGAAACTTACGTCCATTTTTGGATCGAAAAAATAAACTATTTCTGTAAAATCTGAGCTAATAAGGGTTTTTGACCGTAAACTCTAGTTTTTTGTAAGAAAATTATGGAAAATACAATTCTCTGGTTCAAATGTGAAACTTAAGTCCTTTTTAGGATCGAAAAATAAATCTATTTCTGTAAAATCTGAGTTAATAAGGGTTTTTGACCGTAAACTCTAGTTTTTTATAAGAAAATTATGGAAAATACAATTCTCTGATTCAAATGTGAAACTTCAGTCCCTTTTTGGATCGAAAAATAAAACTATTTCTGTAAAATCTGAGTTAATAAGGGTTTTTGACCGTAAACTCTAGTTTTTTGTAAGATAATTATGGAAAATACAATTCTATGCTTCAAATGTGAAACTTAAGTCCATTTTTGGATCGAAAAATAAAACTATTTCTGTAAAATCTGAGCTAATTAGGGTTTTTGACCGTAAACTATAGTTTTTTGTAAGAAAATTATGAAAAATACAATTCTCTGGTTCAAATGTGAAACTTAAGTCCATTTTTGGATCGAAAAAATAAACTATTTCTGTAAAATCTGAGTTAATAAGGGTTTGACCGTAAACTCTAGTTTTTTGTAAGAAAATTATTGAAAATACAATTCTCTGGTTCAAATGTGAAACTTAAGTCCTTTTTAGGATCGAAAAATAAAACTATTTCTGTAAAATCTGAGTTAATAAGGGTTTTTGACCGTAAACTCTAGTTTTTTGTAAGAAAATTATGGAAAATACAATTCTCTGATTCAAATGTGAATCTTAAGTCCATTTTTGGATCGAAAAAAAAAATTATTTCTTTAAAATCTGAGCTAATAAGGGTTTTTGACCGTAAACTCTAGTTTTTTGTAAGAAAATTATGGAAAATACAATTCTCTGATTCAAATGTGAATCTGAAGTCCATTTTTGGGTCGAAAAAATAATTTATTTCTTTAAAATCTGAGCTAATAAGGGTTTTTGACCGTAAACTCTTGTTTTTTGTAAGAAAATTATGGAAAATACAATTCTCTGGTTCAAATGTGAAACTTCAGTCCCTTTTTGGATCGAAAAATAAAACTATTTCTGTAAAATCTGAGTTAATAAGGGTTTTGGACCGTAAACTCTAGTTTTTTTGTAAGAAAATTATGGGAAATACAATTCTCTGCTTCAAATGTGAAACTTAAGTCCATTTATGGATCGAAAAATAAAACTATTTCCGTAAAATCTGAGCTAATTAGGGTTTTTGACCGTAAACTATAGTTTTTTGTAAGAGAATTATCGAAAATACAATTCTCTGGTTCAAATGTGAAACTTAAGTCGATTTTTGGATCGAAAAAATAAACTATTTCTGTAAAATCTGAGCTAATAATGGTTTTTGACCGTAAACTCTAGTTTTTTGTAAGAAAATTTTGGAAAATACAATTCTCTGGTTCAAATGTGAAACTTAAGTCCTTTTTAGGATCGAAAAATAAAATTATTTCTGTAAAATCTGAGTTAATAAGGGTTTTTGACCTTAAACTCTAGTTTTTCGTAAGAAAATTATGGAAAATACAATTCTCTGATTCAAATGTGAATCTTAAGTCCATTTTTGGATCGAAAAAATAAATTATTTCTTTAAAATCTGAGCTAATAAGGGTTTTTGACCGTAAACTCTAGTTTTTTGTAAGAAAATTATGGAAAATACAATTCTCTGGTTCAAATGTGAAACTTAAGTCCCTTTTTGGATCGAAAAATAAAACTATATCTGTAAAATCTGAGTTAATAAGGGTTTTTGACCGTAAACTCTAGTTTTTTGTAAGAAAATTCTGGAAAAAACAATTCTCTGCTTCAAATGTGAAACTTAAGTCCATTTATGGATCGAAAAATAAAAGTATATCTTTAAAATCTGAGCTAATTAGGGTTTTTGACCGTAAACTATAGTTTTTTGTAAGAAAATTATGGAAAATACAATTCTCTGCTTCAAATGTGAATCTTAAGTCCATTTTTGGATCGAAAAAATAAATTATTTCTTTAAAATCTGAGCTAATAAGGGTTTTTACCGTAAACTCTAGTTTTTTGTAATAAAATTATGGAAAATACAATTCTCTGATTCAAATATGAATCGTAAGTCCATTTTTGGATCGAAAGAATAATTTATTTCTTTAAAATCTGAGCTAATAAGGGTTTTTGACCGTAAACTCTAGTTTTTTGTAAGAAAATTATGGAAAATACAATTCTCTGGTTCAAATGTGAAACTTCAGTCCCTTTTTGGATCGAAAAATAAAACTATTTCTGTAAAATCTGAGTTAATAAGGGTTTTTGACCGTAAACTCTAGTTTTTTGTAAGAAAATTATGGAAAATACAATTCTCTGGTTCAAATGTGAAACTTAAGTCCATTTATGGATTGAAAAATAAAACTATTTCTGTAAAATCTGAGCTAATTGGGGTTTTTGACCGTAAACTATAGTTTTTTGTAAGAAAATTATGGAAAATACAATTCTCTGATTCAAATGTGAATCTTAAGTCCATTTTTGGATCGAAAAAATAAATTATTTCTTTAAAATCTGAGCTAATAAGGGTTTTTGACCGTAAACTCTAGTTTTTGTAAGAAAATTATGGAAAATACAATTCTCTGGTTCAAATGTGAAACTTAAGTCCCTTTTTGGATCGAAAAATAAAACTATTTCTGTAAAATCTGAGTTAATAAGGGTTTATGACAGTAAACTCTAGTTTTTTTGTTTTTGTAAGAAAATTATGGAAAATACAATTCTCTGGTTCAAATGTGAAACTTAAGTCCATTTTTGGATCGAAAAATAAAACTATTTCCGTAAAATCTGAGCTAATAAGGGTTTTTGACCGTAAACTCTAGTTTTTTGTAAGAAAATTATGGAAAATACAATTCTCTGGTTCAAATGTGAAACTTAAGTCCCTTTTTGGATCGAAAAATAAAACTATTTCTGTAAAATCTGAGTTAATAAGGGTTTTTGACCGTAAACTCTAGTTTTTTGTAAGAAAATTCTGGAAAAAAAATTCTCTGCTTCAAATGTGAAACTTAAGTCCATTTATGGATCGAAAAATAAAACTATTTCTCTAAAATCTGAGCTAATTAGAGTTTTTGGCCGTAAACTATAGTTTTTTGTAAGAAAATTATGGAAAATACAATTATCTGGTTCAAATGTGAATCTTAAGTCCATTTTTGGATCGAAAAAATAAATTATTTCTTTAAAATCTGAGCTAATAAGGGTTTTTACCGTAAACTCTAGTTTTTTGTAATAAAATTATGGAAAATACAATTCTCTGATTCAAATATGAATCGTAAGTCCATTTTTGGATCGAAAAAATAATTTATTTCTTTAAAATCTGAGCTAATAAGGGTTTTTGACCGTAAACTCTAGTTTTTTGTAAGAAAATTATGGAAAATACAATTCTCTGGTTCAAATGTGAAACTTCAGTCCCTTTTTGGATCGAAAAATAAAACTATTTCTGTAAAATCTGAGTTAATAAGGGTTTTTGACCGTAAACTCTAGTTTTTTTGTAAGAAAATTATGGAAAATACAATTCTCTGGTTCAAATGTGAAACTTAAGTCCATTTATGGATCGAAAAATAAAACTATTTCCGTAAAATCTGAGCTAATTAGGGTTTTTGACCGTAAACTATAGTTTTTTGTAAGAAAATTATGGAAAATACAATTCTCTGATTCAAATGTGAATCTTAAGTCCATTTTTGGATCGAAAAAATAAATTATTTCTTTAAAATCTGAGCTAATAAGGGTTTTTGACCGTAAACTCTAGTTTTTTGTAAGAAAATTATGGAAAATACAATTCTCTGGTTCAAATGTGAAACTTAAGTCCCTTTTTGGATCGAAAAATAAAACTATATCTGTAAAATCTGAGTTAATAAGGGTTTATGACAGTAAACTCTAGTTTTTTTGTTTTTTGTAAGAAAATTATGGAAAATACAATTCTCTGGTTCAAATGTGAAACTTAAGTCCATTTTTGGATCGAAAAATAAAACTATTTCCGTAAAATCTGAGCTAATAAGGGTTTTTGACCGTAAACTCTAGTTTTTTGCAAGAAAATTATGGAAAATACAATTCTCTGGTTCAAATGTGAAACTTAAGTCCGTTTATGGATTTTGTGTGTGTGTAAGTTTTTTTTGTGTGTGTAAGTTTTTTTTCGTGTGTGTGTGAGTTTTTGTGTGTGTGTAAGTTTTTTTTGCGTGTGTAAGTTTTTTTGCGTGTGTGTAAGTTTTTGTGTGTGTGCGTGTGTAAGTTTTTTTGTGTGTGTGTGTAAGTTTTTGTGTGTATGTAAGTTTTTGTGGTTGTGTGTGTGTGTTTAAGTTTTTGTGTGTGTCTAAATTTTTGTGTGTGTGTAAGTTTGTGTGTGTGTGTGTGTAAGTTTTTGTGTGTGTTTAAGTTTTTGTGTGTGTAAGTTTTTGTGTGTGTGTAAGTTTTTGTGTGTGTGTGTGTAAGTTTTTTGTGTGTGTGTAAGTTTTTGTGTGTGTGTAAGTTTCTGTGTGTGTGTAAGTTTTTGTGTGTGTAAGTTTGTTGTGTGTGTGTAAGTTTTTGTGTGTGTGTAAGTTTTTGTGTGTGTGTAAGTTTTTAAGTGTGTGTGTGTAAGTTTGTGTGTGTGTGTGTGTGTGTAAGTTTTTGTGTGTGTGTGCCCATTTTGAAATTGGAAAATATTAAATGTGAATTTCTTATGTTTTAAGTGTGTTTCATGACATTCTAAGAGATGTAAAAAAAGTTGAAAAAAAGTTAAAAAAAAAGTTAAAAAAAGCAAACTCTTTCTTGAATTCACCTCTTGGATACACAATACAGAAATTTAATTCAGGAAATTATGAAAAAAAAAATTTAGACGGGGTTACGTGCGTGCACGTAACCCCGTCTAAAAAATGAAAATGGGCACACACACAAAAACTTACACACACACACACACACAAAAACTTACACACACACTCACAAACTTACACACACACAAAAAAAGTTACACACACACAAAAACTTACACACACAAAAAAAACTTACACACACAAAAACTTACACACACACAGAAACTTACACACACACAAAAACTTACACACACAGACACACACACAAACTTACACACACACACAAAAGCTTACACACACACAAAAACTTACACACACACAAAACCTTACACACACACAAACAAAAACTTACACAAACACAAAAATTTAGACACACACAAAAACTTACACACACACAAAAAAAAACTTACACACACACAAAAACTTACACACACACAAAAACTTACACACACACACACACCCACAAAAACTTACATACGCACACACACACACAAACTTACACACACACAAAAACTTACACACACACAAAAACTTACACACACACAAAAACTTACACATACACAAAAACTTACACACACAAAAAAATTTACACACACACAAAAACTTACACACATACAAAAACTTACACACACACACAAAAACTTACACACACACAAAAACTTACACACACACAAAAAAAAACTTACACACAAAAAAAACTTACACACACACACACATAAACTTACACACACACACACACAAAATCTTACACACACAAACACACACACACAAAAACTTACACACACACAAAAACTTACACACACATAAAACTTACACACACAGAAACTTACACACACACACAAAAACTTACACACACACAAAAACTTACACAAACACAAAAACTTACACACACACAGAAACTCACACACACATAAAAACTTACACACACACACATAAAAACTTACACACACACACACAAAAACTTACACACACACAAAAACTTACACACACACAAAAACTTACACACACACAAAAACTTACACACACACACAAAAATTTACACGCACACAAAAAATTACACACACATAAAAACTTACAAACACACAAAAACTTACACACACACACACACAAAAACTTACACACACATACAAAAACTTACACACACACACAAAAACTTACACGCGCAAAAAAAAACTTACACACACACAAAAACTCACACACAAACGAAAAAAACTTACACACACAAAAAAAACTTACACACTCACAAAAACTTACACACACACACAAAAAAACCGCTTTTGAATGACCACCAGTGTTTTTGTGTGTGTGTGTCGTCTCTGTGCGTGTTTCGTCGCTATGTGTGTGTCGTCTCTCTCTCTGTGTGTGTGTGTGTGTGTGTGTGTTGTCTCTGTGTGCGTGTTGTCTCTGTGCTTGTTGTCTTTGTGTGTGTGTCGTCTCTGTGTGTGTGTGTGTCGTCTCTCTGTGTGTGTCGTCTCAATGTGTGTTTCGTCTCTGTGTGTGTGTTAAACTTTTGATTTGCTAGCTTACTCTAAAATTAATGAACACATAACAATGTAATGCATAATATATTTAATGAAATAATGCTATGTAGAATATTAATACAAACTTATATTATGATACGTGGTCATACACACGTTCACTCTTAAACACCCAGAAACGATGGTCCCATGATATAGAATAGTTTTTACCATGTCTTATGCATTTATCACGATCAGGTATGTCCTTAGGTATCCAGTGCGCGAAGAACCTGACCTCGTCTTCAGGACGGCGATAAAGCCCTTCAAATTTATGACACTTAAATTCTTCTAGATTGAAAAGTGGAATCCTAGGGTCACACTTTTGAATTAAAACTTTATCTGTAGGTACATTACCCTTTACGTAGAGTGCTTCAACGCCAAAAAAGCTGCAAATTTCACTGACTTCCTCCTGGACATTTCTCAGTTCCTGACCACTATTATTAAGTGGTGTAATCACTCTATCGTAGAATCCCAGTCTGTTTATATGATGTAATGTAGTATTCCACAAGCTTTTATCATACTCAAACATGTTATAGTTCACTATACAATGATAACAGTCAATTTCTTCGAGTTCCATTGACAATAATAAAAATGCACATTCAAATATAACACCACAAGATGATTTCTTCAAACCGATAAATTCTGTGTCATACAGTCCTATCATCTTGGAAGGTATTAATGTAGATGTTAAGAAGAGAAATACATCATCAAACTTTTATACCTTCGCTCAAGGTTGAATGGAGTTATGGCTAGGAGGATGACTCCTAAAACCATCTGAATTCATTGTGGGGAGGAGCCATAAAACCCTCTCTGACCAATGAAAAATCTCAAAAATTCCTCTGGTCTTGATTTCACCTATTATCTTAAACATCGAGGCATTCAATACTCGTTCTTTTTCATGCTATTAAAAAACTGTACCATTGTTGTATCTCCGACCAATGAAAAATCTCAGAAATTCCTCTGGGCGAAAATAAATAAATAAAGTTGAATAATTTCGAAGTTTAAACAATAAAAATAGTTTGTTTTTATGAAAAAAATAAATAAAGTTGAATAATTTCGAAGTTAAAAAAAATAGTTTGTTTTTATGAAAAAAAATTGAATTAGAACCATCAGTCCTCATTATTATGAGTATCCAAAACTGGACTTAAGTTTCACATTTGAACCAGAGAATGGACCTAAGTTTCACATTTGAAGCAGAGAATTGTATTTTCCAAAATTTTCTTACAGGAAACTAGAGTTTATGGTCAAAAACCCTTATTAGCTCAGATTCTAGAGAAATAGTTTATTTTTCGATCCATACCTGGACTTAAGTTTCACCTATGAACCAATGAATTGTATTTTCCATAATTTTCTGACAAAAAACTAGAGTTTACGGTCAAAAACCCTTATTAGCTTAGATTTTACGGAAATAGTTTTATTTTTCGATCCATAAATGGACTTAAGTTTCACATTTGAACCAGAGAATTGTATTTTCCATAATTTTCTTGCAAAAAACTATAGTTTACGGTCAAAAACTCTTATTAGCTCAGATTTTACGGAAATAGTTTTATTTTTCGATCAAAAAATGGACTTTAGTTTCACATTTGAACATGAATTGTATTTTCCATAATTTTCTTACAAAAAACTAGAGTTTACGGTCAGAAACCCTTATTAACTCAGATTTTACAGAAATAGTTTTATTTTTCGATCCAAAAAGAGACTTAAGTTTCATATTTGAACCAGAGTATTGTATTTTCCATAATTTTCTTACAAAAAACTAGAGTTTATGGTCAAAAACCCTTATTAGCTCAGATTTTAAAGAAATAATTTATTTTTTCGATCCAAAAATGAACTTAAGATTCACATTTGAATCAGAGAATTGTATTTTCCATAATTTTCTTACAAAAAACTATAGTTTACGGTCAAAAACCCTAATTAGCTCAGATTTTACAGAAATAGTTTTATTTTTCGATCCATAAATGGACTTCAGTTTCACATTTGAACCAGAGAATTGTATTTTCCATAATTTTCTTACAAAAAACTAGAGTTTACGATCAAAAACCTTTATTAGCTCAGATTTTAAAGAAATAATTTATTTTTTCGATCCAAAAATGGACTTAAGATTCACATTTGAATCAGAGAATTGTATTTTCCATAATTTTCTTACAAAAAACTATAGTTTACGGTCAAAAACCCTAATTAGCTCAGATTTTACAGAAATAGTTTTATTTTTCGATCCATAAATGGACTTCAGTTTCACATTTGAACCAGAGAATTGTATTTTCCATAATTTTGTTACAAAAAAACTAGAGTTTATGGTCAAAACCCTTATTAACTCAGATTTTACAGAAATAGTTTTATTTTTCGATCCAAAAAGGGACTGAAGTTTCACATTTGAACCAGAGAATTGTATTTTCCATAATTTTCTTACAAAAAACTAGAGTTTACGGTCAAAACCCCTTATTAGCTCAGATTTTAAAGAAATAAATTATTTTTTCGATCCAAAAATGGACTTAAGATTCACATTTGAATCAGAGAATTGTATTTTCCATAATTTTCTTACAAAAAAACTATAGTTTACGGTCAAAAACCCTAATTAGCTCAGATTTTACAGAAATAGTTTTATTTTTCGATCCATAAATGGACTTAAGTTTCACATTTGAAGCAGAGAATTGTATTTTCCATAATTTTCTTACAAAAAACTAGATTTTACGGTCAAAAACCCTTATTAACTCAGATTTTACAGAAATAGTTTTATTTTTCGATCCATAAATGGACTTAAGTTTCACATTTGAAGCAGAGAATTGTATTTTCCATAATTTTCTTACAAAAAACTAGAGTTTACGGTCAAAAACCTCATTAGCTCAGATTTTACGGAAATAGTTTTATTTTTCGATCCATAAACGGACTTAAGTTTCACATTTGAAGCAGAGAATTGTATTTTCCATAATTTTCTTACAAAAAACTAGAGTTTACGGTAAAAAACCCTTATTAACTCAGATTTTACAGAAATAGTTTTATTTTTCGATCCAAAAAGGGACTTAAGTTTCACATTTGAACCAGAGAATTGTATTTTCCATAATTTTCTTACAAAAAATTAGAGTTTACGGTCAAAATTCCTTATTAGCTCAGATTTTAAAGAAATAATTTATTTTTTCGATCCAAAAATGGACTTAAGATTCACATTTGAACCAGAGAATTGTATTTTCCATAATCTTCTTACAAAAAACTAGAGTTTACGGTCAAAAACGCTTATTAACTCAGATTTTACAGAAATAGTTTTATTTTTCGATCCTAAAAAGGACTTAAGTTTCACATTTGAACCAGAGAATTGTATTTTCCATAATTTTCTTACAAAAAACTAGAGTTTACGGTCAAAAACCCTTATTAACTCAGATTTTACAGAAATAGTTTTATTTTTCGATCCAAAAAGGGACTTAAGTTTCACATTTGAACCAGAGAATTGTATTTTCCATAATTTTCTTACAAAAAACTAGAGTTTACGGTCAAAAACCCTTATTAGCTCAGATTTTAAAGAAATAATTTATTTTTTCGATCCAAAAATGGACTTAAGATTCACATTTGAACCAGAGAATTGTATTTTCCATAATTTTCTTACAAAAAACTAGAGTTTACGGTCAAAAACCCTTATTAACTCAGATTTTACAGAAATAGTTTTATTTTTCGATCCATAAATGGACTTAAGTTTCTCATTTAAAGCAGAGAATTGTATTTTCCATAATTTTCTTACAAAAAACAAGATTTTACGGTCAAAAACCCTCATTAGCTCAGATTTTACGGAAATAATTTTATTTTTCGATCCATAAATGGACTTAAGTTTCAAATTTGAAGCAGAGAATTGTATTTTCAATAATTTTCTTACAAAAAAACTAGAGTTTATGGTCAAAAACCCTTATTAACTCAGGTTTTACAGAAATAGTTTTATTTTTCGATCCTAAAAAGGACTTAAGTTTCACATTTGAACCAGAGAATTGTATTTTCCATAATTTTCTTACAAAAAACTAGAGTTTACGGTCAAAAACCCTTATTAGCTCAGATTGTAAAGAAATAAATTATTTTTTCGATCCAAAAATGGACTTAAGATTCACATTTGAATCAGAGAATTGTATTTTCCATAATTTTCTTACAAAAAACTAGAGTTTACGGTCAAAAACCCTTATTAGCTCAGATTTTAAAGAAATAATTTATTTTTTCGATCCAAAAATGGACTTAAGATTCACATTTGAATCAGAGATTTGTATTATCCATAATTTTCTTACAAAAACTATAGTTTACGGTCAAAAACCCTAATTAGCTCAGATTTTACAGAAATAGTTTTATTTTTCGATCCATAAATGGACTTAAGTTTCACATTTGAAGCAGAGAATTGTATTTTCCATAATTTTCTTACAAAAAACTAGATTTTACGGTCAAAAATCCTTATTAACTCAGATTTTACAGAAATAGTTTTAGTTTTCGATCCAAAAAGGGACTTAAGTTTCACATTTGACCCAGAGAATTGTATTTTCCATAATTTTCTTACAAAAAACTAGAGTTTACGGTCAAAATTCCTTATTAGCTCAGATTTTAAAGAAATAATTTTTTTTTCGATCCAAAAATGGACTTAATATTCACATTTGAATCAGAGAATTGTATTTTCCATAATCTTCTTACAAAAAACTAGAGTTTACGGTCAAAAACCCTTATTAACTCAGATTTTACAGAAATAGTTTTATTTTTCGATCCTAAAAAGGACTTAAGTTTCACATTTGAACCAGAGAATTGTATTTTCCATAATTTTCCTACAAAAAACTAGAGTTTACGGTCAAAAACCCTTATTAGCTCAGATTTTACAGAAATAGTTTATTTTTTCGATCCAAAAATGGACTTAAGTTTCACATTTGAAGCAGAGCATTGTATTTTCCATAATTTTCTTACAACAAACTAGAGTTTACGGTCAAAAACCCTTATTAGCTCAGATTTTACGGAAATAGTTTTATTTTTCGATCCAAAAATGAACTTAAGTTTCACATTTGAACCAGAGAATTGTATTTTCCATAATTTTCTTACAAAAAACTAGAGTTTACGGTCAAAAACTCTTATTAGCTCAGATTTTACGGAAATAGTTTATTTTTCAATCCAAAAATGGACTTAAGTTTCACATTTGAAAGCTACGATCGTAATGAATGATACTTGTTATCAGAAAAAATGTCAATTGCCAAAAAAAAAGAAAAGAAAAAAAAATAAAAAATGGGGGGGAGGGGGCCCAAAAAGTTGGAGGGAGGGGGCGCCCTTCGAGTTTGGGGATAGTGGACCTATAGAGGGTTGATGTCTCTGCTGGTTAGGGTCATTGGTGCTTATGATCCTTGATGGTTCGTACTCACATACACCTTACTACTTGATTTGCAAGGATTTCTATGGTTTGTTCTGAATTTCTTTATTACAATTCTTTTCTTGGCATCTACATCTCTCTTAGTATCAGCTTCTTCGTATAGTGTAACATTAAACTCTTTTAAATTGACAACTCTGTTCAAACACCACTTATGTATTATACAGTACACATCGAAGAAGTAAAGCTAGGTCAAGTCGTATTTTTTTTCCGGCCTTCCATCATCAGATATGCTGGTTCAATTACACATGCACTGGACCAGCCAATGATCACTTAGATTGCTATGTTCCATGGCAAAGGGCTATCTTAACTGATAACCCTCAATTCGCAAATCCCTTACCCCTTTTTTTTGCAAATGTCAGTCAAACAATTCCGATTGTAGCGTCCAATTTTTTAATAACAAACTACTCTCGAGTTACACTCCAATCCGCAAATCCCTTACCCCTTTTTTGCAATGTCAATCAAACAATTCTGATTGTAGTGTCCAATTTTTTAATAACAAACTACTCTCGAGTTACACTCCAATCCGCAAATCCCTTACTCCTTTTTTGCAAATGTCAATCAAACAATTCTGATTGCTACATCCAATTTTTTAATAACAAACTACTCTCGAGTTAAAGCAATCTTCCACATAACATGCGTGTCCGCTCTATAGCTAAAGATCGCTTTTTAAAATGTCTACTCTTGTGCAATTCTTATCAATAACAAAAACCGAGCCAACTTTTAAAATGCACATGTCTAAATATAGTGTCAAAGGCGTGGGTTTTTCTTGTGTAATTGTATGTGTAATTGATATCAATAGCATCAATGGGGCTCAAGCAAATCTCTTTGAAAGGTGAAAAGTGCCCTAAGGGATGGCCTAGATAAAGTTCATTCAACTTGATACATTTCAGTGGCTCCTAGGACCTCTATAGAACGTGGTTCCTATGGCCTCAAGCAAATAGCATGGGAATTCCTGGGGTCTCAAGCAAATAGCATGGGAATTCCTAGGGCCTCGAGCAAATAGCATGGTCATATGGCCTCAAGCAAATAACATGGGAATTCCTAGGGCCTCGAGCAAATAGCATGGTCCTATGGCCTCAAGCAAATAACATGGGAATTCCTAGGGCCTCAGTAGAATCCATACTTAGCATACTACTTATGTTTTTGGAGATATCATGTCCCCCCACGGCCCTTGGGGAAAGGGGTAAGTTGCAAATATTGCCCATTGTTTACGTATAGTATTTGTTATTGGGAAGTAGTCATACATCTTCGGGTGGGGGGAGGGAATTTTCAGCTGGTGGGATTCTCCATGGGGAGGGAAGTTTCCAGGGAGTGAATTTTTCAGGGGAAATCCTACACTGGGGAAATTTGCCAGAATTCCTATACGAAATTTGTCATATGTCTTGCTTTCTCTTTGCCGACTAAATTTTACTTGTGGAGATGTTAAGGGTATTTTTCCGGGGTAAATTTTCACCTGGATTGAATTGTTTAGAGAATAAGCCCGTTGGGATGAGGGATTTTTCTTTTGAGGTGATGCCAGATTTCCTGGCATTATGTAAAAACGATCAGAAATGTAAAATAAAACTAGTTTTTTCAACTGGAAATAAGGAGCATCATTAAAACTTAAAACGAACAGAAATTATTACGTATATGAGGGGGGTTGCTCTTCCTCAACATCTCGCTTTTTACACTAAAGGTTGAATTTTGGCCCAATTCTGTAAGAACGACTCCTGAAACGCTATGTTTGTTCAATTAGAACAATAAGAAGCTTTTTTTTTAAATACTAAAAAAACTTTATCGTAAAGAGCGAGGTGTTGAGGAACAGCAACACCTCTCATATACGTAATAATTTCTGTTCGTTTTAAGTTTTAATGCTGCTCATTACTTTCAGTTGAAAAAACTTGCCTTTTATTTATTTATTTTTGTGAAAAGGTCCGGTTATGTTTTTGGAAAGGTCAACCTCCCCACAGTCTTCATGGCAAGTGTGGTAAGTTAAGCAATTCGCCGAGTGTTTGTATATAGTATATGTTATTGAGAAAGGTGTACGTGTTTGAACTTTACTCTCCAAAAAGACGAGGGGGATTCATGTGAGCCTTTCAAAGAAATTCGAGGGGAATGTTGAACTAAATCAAAACAAGTTATGTGTAGACGGATTATCAAAAGGGTCTAATTCAGGAATGACTAGGTGTATTAATTTGGAACTTTCAGGAAATGATAAGGGAGATCATCACAAAGGCAATATTTGCATGCTACCACTACTACTACTAATACCACACATACTACCACACTACTCCATTTACAATATTGAGGGGAATTTTGAAGTAAATCAAAAGACGCCATCTACAGGAGCGTCATTGTACACGTCATGTACATTATCAAAAGAGCGTATTTCAAGAATCGTTTTGGGTATTAAGTTAAAACTTTCAGAGAATTTCTCAAAAGGCAATATTGTGCACGCTACTACTGATACTGATATCACTGCTACATTTACCAGTACTACTGCTTCAACTACTACTTCTATTGCAAGTGCTTGTAAGGCTAAGAGCATTGAGATGAAAATTTTCAGAGGTATATGTACATACAGGCTATCAAAAGGTTATATCAGCAATGTCCTAGAAATGGCTATTTGTATTAAGTTGAAACTTCCAGCACTTGATGAGCAGGGTATTCGACTGACCAAAAGGCAATACGTTAATACTGCTGCTACTTCTAGTACTACCGTTATTACTAATAATACTGCTACTGGTAATACTGTTACTGCTACTGTGACTACTATTACAGCTATGCCTAATGGTATGAAACTAAAATCAATAAATTTTGTGGGAGAAGATGAACTGAATTACAACACACAGTCTGTCTGCAGGTTGTAAAAAGGGCATAACAGTAGAGAGGGGGGTACCAGCACAAACGGGAGTCCATATATGGGAATAGAGTCCCTAGGGAGAACACCTGTGTTGTCAGTCCCGATCCCACACCATATATGGGCATAGAGTCTCTAGGGAGAACACGTTTCCGAGAATGTTGTTGTTGTTGTTGTTGTTCGTCCAGGTGCACGCTAGGGAGAATGTTATGATCCAGGAATAGGAAACAGAATCACGTCCTTCTAAACCAATCAGAGGGCTGGTTACATCTCCTTCTAAGCCAGTCAGAGGGCTTGTTACATATTGGCGGGAGAGGATTGCAGAGAATATAAGGAAAGGATTTTTGCTATAGTTTTATTAGTCTGTGAATAGAATTCAAAGGAGTGAGAACAGTTTGACTTTACTCATTTGGATATATATTTGTGTGTTGATGACGAGTGGTATGTTTACCCTATTAGAAGTTGATAGTGGAGTTGATGGCAATAATACAAGAGCACCAAACATTGCGGTGGAAATCACGAGAGGATCACGGCTTTGTCTGGAATGGGATGAAGTATATGCAAGATATGTGTTATCCTTGAGCAAATTTAAAATAGAGGATCAATTATGTTTCGCCGCAAAAGTTGATATAGCACATGTGAATAGACTTCAATGTGCTTTAAGTGCATTAGTGAAACATATTGAAGACAATAAACTGTATCGCTAATTGTACATGCTTAGTATTATAGTTGTTGTAATTATTCAATAAAATTGTTTCGAAATCGAAAATGTTCCCTTTCTTTTCGGGTCAGGTTAGGTTAGGTTAGGGCTAACGATTCATGGTCAGTTTAGAGTCAGCAGTCAGAGTGAAAGGATTGAAAAATGAATAAATTTGATAAAGAGAGAATTAGATTGAATCTAGTGTTTACGGAAAAACATTTGATTTTGGATGTTGATTTTCTCGAGTTATCTCTTCAACGCAGGATATTCTCTCGGGGAACACTTGAAAATATAATGAAAACTGATTCTCCCCCATTGGACTATTGTATGAAACTTTTAAAATGTGACTCAAATGCTTATAGTCAATTTATTGATATATTAATTGGAACAAAGCAGAATCATATCGTGGATACACTTTTGAAAACATTGCCAATGGATTCAATGTAGATGGCTCTTCCTTCGAAGGAGGTGACGTCACAGAGCTACTCCTCCCCCATTCCTCCACCTTGAATTTATCCGTCGGCATGGACGATCAGTTTCGTTTTAGCTGTGAGAGAGTTGACATCGGAAACCAAAAAAAATGTTCTATACATGTCCACTGTGCATGTACACTCTTGGCAGTTGGACTCAATGTGATAATTGTACAATTATTGATGACTATAGTGAAAAGTGTAAATTATGTAATACTTGTAAATTACATAGAGGCTATGCAGTACAAATTAAAACATGTAATTCATATCTTGAAGAGGTGTGTGACTCTCCCCCTAGAGGACATCTGTGCTCCAATTGTCACTATGATAAATGTGATCAGTGGGAGAATACTTACCCCGCTATGATTGGAAGAAATCCTAAACGTGATTTTAGTTTATTTCTACGAGATTGGTATCGTCGTGGATTTAAATTATTCTGGGGGGAGGAGTCAGGTCTACGATTCAACTGTTGGGGTAACAAGACAATTTGGTTTCTACGTCATCGTTGTGACGACACTGCCTATTATGACTATAAACCAAGTGATAGTTCTATTTGACAGTTACCGAATGTGATTCACCATTTGAAAACAAAGTATGTGACATTGCTTCAAATAGACAGATTGAAACTCGTGAATTTCATAATATGAATGCAAATAGTATCATTGACTATACAAAGAGATATGACAAGAGTGAAGTTACATTGTACTGTAGAAATTGTGACCCTGACTTTGCAGTCAATCAAGATCAATATACAGTGAATCCAAATGATTTACCAGCATTAGTGGTTCACGACAGTTGCCTATACACCGAAGAAGAAGAAATCTAAAGTGAAGATTTAAAGACATTGTTGTATGTATATGCATTTTATTAGTAAACAAATTTACAAGCATTTTTTAAGCACTTTACTCTTAGGGCACTGAAATCAATATTTTATAGGTCTGAGAGGATATTTTCCACTAGAAAGTCGTTCAGACGTGGATTTTCACCATAAATGTGGAGAAACTGCTTGTAAGTATAGCCGCGACATCGGAACACAAAATATAGTAGTGCATGGAAGCCACAGCTTTTAGTCGTTAGATCCTGCACTCTCTTCCGATTTTGAATAATAGTTTTCCCACTGCTCTCAATATAGTTGCTTATGTGGGGTGTGTAAAATGTATAGGGTAGACCAAGAGGATCAAAAAATTCAATCGTTTTCATTGTTTGAAAGATGCACAGCCAATGACCCGTCAGCACAGTCGACGGACTGCTATTAAAAATAATTAAGCTATTGTTCGCACTTTGAATTTTTCCAAGAAAGTCCGAGGGCAGACAATAGGATTTGTACTGGGACATGTAGGGATTCATATTAAATACATTGATTATTTGACTGGTGTTCATGGCGCCAAGTCTAGTAGAACACTGCCTTCGGGAGTGATTTCCCAATAGGTTTCATACTGATTTAGTGAGACTAGTGCAATACTCTCAGCCAATGGGTCGGCAAATGTAAACTCTAAACGAACACTCCCCATACGTACTATAATCATATCCTGCGTGCCAGACAAATCCAGTACAATGATACCATGTGTTTTAGCAAACATATCTTCGGTTATACCATTTTCAAATAGTTGCGAATCATGATCTAGGGTTTGCATGGTCAACTCATACAATGTTCTATAGGATTTATCAAAAGATAGATTGTAGAGTGGGATGCCGTTTACTTTGCACACAAGAGATGAAAGTCCAAACATCTCGAATTTATGTGGGCATCCAGTCCATGATCCTATTGCACTAGCGCTTTTTACAAATGCCAAAGCGATTTTTGACGGAATTTCGCCATTGATAAAGGATGAACCGGTGAAGGTGCGTGACCCCATGGCAATATGACGTTGATGGGTGATTGTATGAGGAACAAGTAGTTTAATATTATTTCCATTGGCTCTCAGTTTTTCCACTGCCAAAGCAACAGAACTCATAACCTGTTGTTTGCGTACATGAAGTATTGCCGAGGTGAGGGAGAGACTTACATCAGGATTGGCAGCAGGTTCTTTTCTCAAAATGAAATTGGATGGTGCAAGCGTCAGTTTTATATCCACTTTAACATTGGGTGGTAGCCATTGGGGTATATTAAATATTTCATGATATATTTTTCCAACTAGATGTAATTCACTAGTTGTAGCATTTTTAAGTGCATGTGTACTATCAGTATTAGTAATATATTCATATCCATTGGAGGTGCCTCTCAATTCCTTGTATGACTTGGGTGTCATCAGCATAAATTGCATATAGCTTGTATAATTTGAGAGATTGTTGCTTGTACTCAACAGCGTGCCATTGATTTAGACACTGATTTGACGAAATAGATTATGTAATATACAATTTTCATAGGATATTCCATCGGCCCTAATTGGCATTGTATTATCGGATTTCCGGACTTTCATTTGTAAATCTATAAATGTCGAAGACATGTCCATAAAGTAGTCTTCATTGGAATAAATTTGAAATTTAATATTATCGGAGAGGGGTTGTTGAGGATAAAATTGTTCATAGTATCCATGCTTGACACTCACATCAACATTTTCAGCATTGAATAGATTCAGTGAGGCGGTGATTGAAGGTTGAGAATCCTTATGCGGTAGGTGGGACATCTTAGGAAAAGAAATCTAGTTTCGATCTAACAATTCTCTTCCTGGGACTTCTTCTTCTACTAGTGCTTACGGTACGTGTCGGCTTTTTCCTTCTTTTCTTTGACAGGGGTGATGTCTTTCGTTTCCGACCTGAGTAGAGACTGATGAGTGATGCATTGTTTCTCGACCTTTTTAAACCTTTACCATTTTGTTTTGATCTCTCGCTAAGGGTTCGCGCACTGGACCTAAGATTTTCCGTAGCACTTTTTTTTAAATCCTTGCCAGAGCCCCAATCGTATAGTGTAGAGGATGCAAAATCTGTCGCAGCCGGTACAAGATATTTTCTAGCCAGTGGTAGTTAGGAGCGAAACAGCTTAGCAAACCAACTGCCAAGACCATAGCCAGACATTGACGAGTGACCTTTGTAATAGTCCATTCCATTGCCCTGTTGTCTTGGACCAAGAGTATTAACATAGCAGTCAATATCAGGACAAGTGAATACCACTTTTTTATTAGACATCTTGTTGTTGTTGTTGAACGATGGGACGAAAATGGCATGTAATCACAGCCAAACCTTTTGAAATTGCTATGGGATCACCTAATTCAGTTCTTAGTGTTAACTGACAGAGTTCCAAATAGGAAGTGTTTACGGGAATATACTGAAGATGCTTTATATTGTAGTGGTGAATATGTTCTCGATTGGTTTTTCGTTCAAGAACTCGTAGGAGGGGAACATTTGAATTACCAACCCAAGATGTTTCCACAAATGAAGCGTAGAGAAATATACAAGTTTCTGCGGAGAAGGCAGGCGGATAGTCAGCAAAAATGAAATTAGTGTTTCCGGCACTTTTACCGTTGATTATATTGAGCTTAAAGCCGAGAACATCCTTTAGATTATCATTGAGAATAACCTTTTCATTGGCAATAGGTGAACTAATGTAGATCTTGCCCTCCTTTGAATAGTTTAAATGAAAAGCTCCTTTTTTACGAGCGGAAATTCTTTTATTAATAGAACGACATAAATTATTCATACAGGTGAGTTCCTCGTAGGGTAATTCAATATATGGATAATCCATCCAATTGATCTTTTGAATTTGTTCTTGATCACCTGAGGGTGGTGGCGGCCAATCATAGGGTCTAATTTTTATTTCATATTTACGATCTTTTCTCAGGATGTCGTAGGTATTTTTGAGAATACAGTCGACAAGAGCCACTTCATACTTTCCCTCGTAAAATTTGATGGTGGGGGAGAGTTTCGTCCAAAAATCACTTGTTCTATTCAAGTCATTGTAGAGAGGATCAGAAACATTGGACATGAAAGTCACATAGAAATCATTGGGCATTGTTAATATCTTCAGCACTGAACAAAGAATCAAAATCTGAGTTGTATCCTAGCCAGCGAACAGGCAACTGTCTCTTGCCCCTACGAGTACGACTCTTTAATATCTTTTCAATTTGATAAATTTCACTAGTGCTTCTAACTTTTTGCAGTTCATATTCATAAAAACCACCGAGAATCTCATCATCTTTGGTGTCTCGCAGTCGATATGTCGTGGGTTCGGTGTCCAGGATTTTGGACACTTTAAAAAGTTCGGTGCTCCATAAATAATTCCCCTTTTCAAAAATATTGGTGGTTCTATTAATTCGAACAGTATCACCAACATTGAATTTCTTCTTCACATTTTTTTTTTCTTTTTCAACATTGGAGTATTGCCTTAGAAAAGCACTATCTATATTATCTATCGAGTTGTTCGTGATTCTAACTCACTAATAACTCTCAATAAACAGATATACCCCGGCGCCCCTAAATTTCTGCTGTCAGCGTACACTCAGGCGACTAATAAGCCCTACGGATACATTGTGCTGGATCTTAATCAGAGCACGCCCGAGGATCTACGTGTAGTCACCGACATTTTCGACAAAGAAATTACAGTATATCTTCCGGTGAACAGTAGAAAAGGCTATTAGTTGCCACTTTGACACTGAAGAAACTACACGAACAACGGCATTTATTTTCCGTTTTAAGCACTTCAAAACCTCCACTCAGGAAGGTTATACTCAAACATGGTTTCGACAATGATTTCGTTAATCTAATATCTGAACTTTGTTTAAATTTAACCGAGGGCAATGTTCAACTGCCAGAAGGTGTTAGACAACAGACAAAGCAACATCGTTCCACTGTACGCGCCTTGGCTTGTAAAAACAAGGGAAAAATTTTTAAAAGAAAACGTCTCCTTCAAGCGGGCGGTAGCTTTTTCACACTTTTACTGCAAATAATTGCAGGACTTGTAAACAGTTTTCTGTAGAGAATGGCTAAACCCTATAAATTGACACCATTTGAACTTGTCCTCTCGCCCGTCAAACATTTTGAAGACAAAGCCCCGCAGCATAACTGGGGTTCGTGGGGGCAGCATCTTGTCCGTGTAGGGTGGGAATAGTCACATTCTCGCCTTGCTCATGGAGTGTAGAAGGAAATGTATCCCTCCTGCTTTGTTTTGGGGTCTTGGAAGGGCCAGCATACTTAATAATTGATGGTCTCACAGGGATTGCCTCACCCTCTCTTGCTCTCTTTGGTGGAGGGGGGCATTCTTCATAATTGTCCTTAAAAAGAAGAAAAAATCTAGTATGAAAAAAGGATTCCCTTTTTTACAGAAGAAAAATTAGTACCCCCACATTAGAAAAATTAGTACCCCCAGTTATTTTGTGGTCCTATTACAAGCCGAAAATGCGGACCCTTTAAGCCCCAGTCTAGCTACGGGGCCTTTCGTGCAAGCTGCAATGCCTGGGTCTTCAAGACCAACGCTAACTATACAAGTCCCATCCGTGCCAGCCCCTATGCAGCCTGGTAGAAAACCGAAAAGAGAATGGGCGGCTTCTCATAATATGGTGAACCCCGCTGCACAAGCCAGTGTCATCGCCACCGCCACCACATCTATACAAGAAACAGACGTCACCGTCCCATCAGTCCCCCATCATGCTTTACCACGACCATCTAGCACTCAACTGTAGCCGGAATATAAAAATGTAAGCATTTTTACCATTATTTCAACACAGTAAAAGCGTGTCAGAGATACTAAAAGGCATTTTTCTCCCAAAGGAAATATAGCGTTCCCCCTTTTGAATTGTTTAATTATTGCATGCATTGACCCTGCTAAATTCTCTTAGCGAAGCCAAAAAAGGCACTATATTCAGGTCATAATTTCGACATAGTAAGTAGCAAAATCTTTGCGATATAAACTGCTTTATTAACGAATGCTTAATCTTGCTTCTACAAATATTATAAAAACAATTTTCTATCGGAATGAGAGGAGATGGTCTGAAAGGGATAGGCTACCAAGTAAAGACCCCGGTTTTTTCAAAGCAGATAGAGTATTAATATGAAATTTTTTTTGAGGGGTTGTTTGAACAAAATCAAAACCTATTATGTTATCTTTTAGATTATATTAAGTTGGAATATATGTAGAGTATGGAACAGTGAATTAACCAAATGCTACTATGTGCATACTGCTACTAATACTAAGCACGTTTTAAATAATAATCCAATTTTAAAAATAGGGTTTTTTAGACACTTTGAAAATAAGCTATTTCTTTTATAGGTTGTATTGGTACCATATTTGCAATCTCCCCCCTGCTCGTCAGTTGGTGAAGAAGACGCGCATGTGGAGCTCTCCAGCAATTCACCATGGAATGGTAATTCACTTGAAATACCAGATAATATTGACGATTTTTTAACCGATTATTTTAATTTAGATAATAGCACAGTTGAGCAGGGGGACTTACCTTTGCTAAGTCCGAGCACCTTAAAGCTTTAGAGGATTTTACCCGGGAATTAGCAGGGATCCTCCCCCAACTGATTACATACTTCCACATCAAACTAATGAAGTGGCTTCCCATAGCCCTATTATTGAACAATGTGGGGGAGGGGTGGGGATAATATACAAGAGAGAGAGGGGCAGGATGAAATGTCTTCGAACAGTCCTATTGATGAGCAATATGGGGGAGGGGGTGGTGTTAATATACAAGAGGGGGAGGATGACAATACCCAATTTATAACATTTCCTGAATTCCAACTGTCAAATTCTATTTTAAATACGATAGTCATTTACACTGCAACTTTTGGTGAACCTTTTAATTCGCTTATGGGGGGTAATTTTGTATTTGACCCTATTGAAATTGTCCATCAATATGTAGATAGAATTCGTTCACTGCTAGAAAACAAGATTCAGTTGTGGGGGGGGGGGTAGGGATTCAATTAAGGTTTCAATTGTTTTAAATGTTTTTTATTTAAATGAGGGCAAAAGCGAGGTTTATCATCATTATGTACATACCGAGATGCGAGTGGTCTATCCGCATTTAGAAAATTTTGAGGGTGTTTTTATGGATTGGATAGACCACATTATTACCCATCTCGAAAATTATAGCGAAAATGGTCGTGGGTCTGTGGTTTTATTTGTTGAAAATTTAAGTGTAAATATTTGTAAATTTAAAAAAGATTTTATTTTAAGAGGGGGGCTGGTGGGGAAAGGTCAATAGTTTAAAAATATAATCCAGATTTAGAGGGTTGCAGAGGGGTTCAACGAATCTGTTTTGAAACGGGTCAAAAATGTTTCAAGTACGCTTTCCTCATATCAGCTTTCCGGCCTTTAGCAGATGTTGCTACAAA
Source organism: Artemia sinica (assembly GCA_027921565.1). Classification (NCBI taxonomy): domain Eukaryota; kingdom Metazoa; phylum Arthropoda; class Branchiopoda; order Anostraca; family Artemiidae; genus Artemia; species Artemia sinica. The sequence continues at coordinate 16,981,521 of CM051265.1, read as the reverse complement.
GAAAAATTTAGAATATTGGGCTGTACATGTGAAGGAGGGGTTCGATTATCCCGTTGTAGATTTTTCTTGTTTAGAGGGAAAATACCCAGTAACGCTAAGGTTCATTGATATTTTTGAAAGGGCCAATGCCCATTTAAATATCGGCGTTACTGTGGTTCAATATGAAACAGAATTTGAGGACGGGGTTCGTTCTAAAAAGAAGGGGGTGGTGTTCCCAGTAAGGGGCCCGTCGATTGAATTGGTGAAGCACGGGGTTTAGTTGTTGTACACACCACCTAGTGAACCTACTGCAATTGGCCATTTTAATCCTATTACAGACATCAGTAGAGTTCTGGGGGAGGGTAAGACTAGGGGAGTACGTTTCTACTGTCCAACATGTCTGTCTCGATTTTGGGCTGAATTAAAGTTACAAAATCATATGAAGCATTGTAGACGGCATGGCTACCAGTCAGTGAAAACAGTTTCAGGGGATATGGCCATTTTACGCTTTAACAATTTTTGAAAATACCCTCCTCCAGAGCAATAAAATCTCTTTGGATTGTGAAGCGAAGCTAGTGGAAGTGAACGATCCTCGATTTCCAAATCGAATCGAAGAACATCGAGCCATTGCAGTCTCCTACGCCCACGCGCAAAGAGACAGTTCTAACACAATGCAGTTGTTAGAAATAGTTGAAACGTTGGATGAGGGTGAGTGCATGGTCAAGGCACTGACCAAATTAATTGACACCGCTAATGGAGCTATTTCTCGTTTGAGAAATAGCCATTACCATATTTTATTGTCTGCAGAGGATCGTCTCGCGATTAAAAATCAAAAAATATGCTGGGTTTGTAAGGGGGAGTTTGAAGAGGGGGATAAGAGGAAAGGGACTAGAGGGAAAAGAGGGGGGAAGGGGAAAGTCAGACACCGCGATCACTTGTGGCAGGAAATATCCTCAGGGGGTAGTAATTTTAGAGGGGTAGCACATCAATCATGCAACTTGAATGTAAGCCAGCAGTTTTTGATTCCAGTTTTCATTCACAACGCAAATTATAATTTTAAATTTATTTTACCGCTTTTGGCACTTATGCACAGGGATGGAGGGGGAGTAGATAGTCCATGGGTAAATAATTCATTTACCTATAACATCATCCCCAAATCAGCAGATAAACTAGTGCCTCTCTAGTTGAAAGGGCAGGTAGTGAATAACGGGCATACGTGTCTGAATAAAATCAGGATTTAGAATCTTTTAGTTTTTTCCCCAAGGCATTGAGTCAATTGATTCAAGTGCAGAAAAGTGACAATTTTGATATTTTTCCTTTGCTTAAACAGCAGTTTCCAGACGGTGAAATGTATGACCTATTGACCTGTAAAGGTGTATATGCATACGACTATTACTGTTCTGGCCCTCGCTTAAGCGAGGAGAAACTACCTCCAATTGAAGCTTTCTTTAATTCCCTCAAAAACAGTGAATGCACTGCCGTGGAATACGAATTTGCCAAGAAGGTGTGGACTAAGGGTAATTGTAAAAATGGGTGGAATTATTGTAGACTGTACTTGGCCAGTGACGTTTTAACTCTGTTAGATATTGTCTGTAAAAACACAGATCAAATCTATTCAGAGTTTGGACTAGATATAGGGTATTATTTTTCCATACTACATTTGGTGATGGACTTGATTTTAAAAATTAGTAGGGAAGAAATAGGGTTGATAACTGATATAGATGAACACCTTTTTGTTGAAAGGTCAATAAGGGGTGGGTATATTTTTCATGGGGATCGCGTTTTGACAACAGATCCAAGCGGACAAGACACAGGTGTAAAGTCAAATGCAGTTTTCCTTGACATGAACTCGTTGTACCCCTCGGCAATGTCTTACTACTCTTTGCCATGAGGGAACTATAAATGACTTGAGACTCCTTGTGAGTTCCCCGGCATTAACACCGTCGAGGACAATGGGCCACAAGGATGGTTCTTTGAAATTGATGGTCACATTCCATTGGTGCTTCATGATTCAGTCAGAGATTTTGTTTTCCCCTGTATCAATTGACCAGTGACCAAAGACTCACTGAGTCCATACAATCAATCATTGGTTGAGGATATGGGGATGCGCTGGACCCCCTCCAAGCAGAAACTGATTGCGGATCTGGACCCTAAAGAGAATATCGTTGTTCACCATGTGCTTTTGCGCTGGATGGTGAACAATGGTTTCAAGACCACCAAAATACATAGGGTCCTGCAATTCAATCAAAAACCCTATTCAAAGACGTTTATCGACACCTTTGTTGATAAACGCTCTCGGGTAAACAATAAAGTAGAGAAGGAAATGTACAAGCTCATTCTAAATTCAGCGTTTGGCAAAATGTGTGAAAGCGTACGGAACAGATCTCGTTGCGACGTCGTGACTGACCCTCAAGAGTGTGCACGAATTATTGCAGACCCCAATTTTACATCGTTCACGAGCATAGAGACAAGCATTGTTCTTCTACACAGGAAAAAGAGAACTGTGGTACTGAACAAGAATATAGCAGGAGGTAGTTCAGTACTTGAAATTTCCAAAAAGCTCATGTTGTAATTTTTTCACAATATAGATACAGATTCTCTGCTGTTAAAAGTAAAAACCGGGGATTTATTGGGAGATTTAGAAAATAGGGAACACATCAGCTCGCGGATGGATTTCACTAACTGGAATCCGTCCCTCTACCCCGAGTTGGTGAAACGTCAGGCCCCCAATCAACTACTCATGTTAAAATTAGAGACGGGGAGTGATTTGATATCCAATGGTGTGTTCCCAGGTCCTAAAGTATATTGCGTTGAAACTCATAACAGAGATGTAAAGCAGGCGTGTAAAGGGGTGCCTACACATTTTGTAAAGAACAATTTCAACATGATTGTGTACAGAGACTCTGTAGAGAGTAGCCTAGTGCCGAGAGCACAATTGCTTGCAATTCGCTCTCTACAGTATAAAAATTATAGTGTTAGAGTGGAAAGAAATGCAATGTCATGTATATCCGACAAAGTTTTTGTGCTCGAGAATGGTGTAAATGTACTCCCCCACGGCCACTATAGAATTTCAGACCGGGTTGAATGTGTGGACTATCGCAATCAACTTGGTCTGGATAAATTAACTTAACCCAAACCTAATAACTTAAATGCTCTAACCCAAACCTCACCTGATAAATTAAATGCTCTAACCTAACCCAACCTTTCATGAATTAAATGCTCAAACCTAACCCAACCTAACCCAACCTGTAGCAGCAGCAGCAGTGACGTCGGATATTGTATACTGTTTCGATCCACAGTTACCCCGGGGGGGGGGGGGGGGGGGTCCTGCCCGTGGCCGGCCTTTGGGCCGCGGCTCCCGGGGGGTGGGGGGTCCCACCCGCGGCTTGCCTTCGCCCCGCGGCTCCCGGAGGGTGGAGGGTATAAATTCATAGTGTTCAACTGTGCTATTTTAAGTTGTTTTTTTAAGTGCTATACAAATAGTGTTGTTTGTGTTTTTTTATGACAATAAATGCTGTTGTACATATAGTGTTGTTCTTGATGAACAAAAATTGCTTTGATAATAAATATTGTTCTTCTTGAACAGAAAAGTGAAAAAAATGTTGTTCTTCTTCTTGAATAGAAAAGTTTTTTTTATAATAAATGTTCTTCTTTTTCTTGAACAGAAAAGTGTTTTTATGTTAATAATTGTTGTTCATGTTGAACAAATAGAGTTTTTGTTGTTTTGTTGAACAAGTGTTTTTGTTCAATGAATGTTGTTCTTGTTGAACAAGTGTTTTTATGTCGAATAAATGAATAAAATATTGTTTTTGTTGTTCTTGAATAGATAGATCCATGGGAAAATTATTACTTATTCATTGGACATGTAGAGTTTACAGTTAGTTGTAGTCCGAATGTTGTCAACAGCACTATGTATCAATTTAAAACAACATTCAGCTCGTTTCTGTGTGGTCCATCAATGTCTGGGAAAACAACACTTTTAGCTAAAATAATTCAAAATTGTAATAAAATGTTTTTGGAAAAACCGAAGAAAATTTATTATTGCTATAGTAGTTGGCAAGAGACCTATGATCAAATAAAAGCTATTGCCACATCTATACCAATACAATTCATACGGGGACTTGATGTCTTCAATAGTATTGAACCAAACTCGTGGTTGATTATTGATGATTTGGCTGAATCCATTGAACAGTTCTCACAGGAAGTGCTATAGCTGTTTACCGTTCGTTCTCATCATGAACGCATTTCCGTTACTCTAGTTTTACACAATCTGTTTCATCAGAGCAAATGTATGAGAACCCTTGCTTTGAATTGCACCATCTATATTATCTACCGAGTTGTTCGTGATTCTAGCTCGCTAATAACTCTCAATAAGCAAATATATCCCGGTGTTCCCAAATTTCTGCTGTCAGCGTACACTCAGGTGACAAATAAGCCCTATGGCTACATTTTGCTAGATCTTAATCAGAGTACACCCGAGGATCTACGTGTTGTCACAGATATTTTCGACAAAAAAATTACTGTATATCCTCCGGTGAACAGTAGAAAAAGCTATTAGTTGCCATTATGACACTAAAGAAACTACACGAACAACGGCATTTATTTTCCGTTTTAGGTACTTCAAAACCTCCACTCAGGAAGGCCATACTCAAACATGGTGTTGAAAATGATTTCATTAATCTAATATCTGAACTTTGTTTAAATTTAACTGAGGGCAATGTACACTTGCCAGAAGGTGTTAGACAACAGACAAAGCAACATCGTTCCACTGTACGCGCCTTGGCTTGCAAAAACAAGGGAAATTTTTTTAAAAGAAAACGTCTCCTCCAAGCGGGTGGTGCCTTTTTTACACTTTTACTGCCAATAATTGGAGGACTTGTAAACAGTTTTCTCTAGAGAATGGCTAAACCCTATAAATTGACGCCATTTGAACTTGTCCTCTCGCCCGTGGAACATTTTGAAGACAATCTAAGCAAATTCATTAATGATGAAAATATTGCTGATGATAAAAAGCTAGTTTTACTTCAAGATGCATTGCGACGTGTGGACAAACATAGACCTTATCATGAGCGATCCACCGCCGTCACCATCACAGATCCCTCTAAACAGGAAACATCTCAAGATTCTGCAGTGCAATCAAAGGAGAAGGAATTGAATTCTATAGTGTCAACAATTGGAAACCTATTGCCTGTGACCTATTGAGAACAGAGTAAAAGAGTATTAGCATATCTCATGTTGGAAAGTGGTGATCAAGTTCAAGTTGACAGCGCAGGGAAACGAATTATAATTCAAGGGAAAAGTTATAATCTAGTTGATTTAATTTGTGATATGGTGACGAGTCGTAAAGGACTTTTATCATTTGACAATAATCTATACACCTTTCTAAATGCATAAAACTTCCCCAAAAGTCTTATTGGCAATAAGCAAATTCTAAAGAAACTAAGAGAATATAGTCCTCCAACGACGCCAACACCACCACCATTTAAAAAAGAAGAAGATTCAATATTGGAAAATACTAGCAGCAGCGGCAGCAGCAATGATTTTATAACACCTGTGGCTGCTAGTCAAAAGCGAAGACGGATTGATTCACCCTCCAGTATGCAAAAGGGGAGTGGACATTACACTACGTGTTTGTGTTCAAAATGGTTGAAGTTCTGAAGCATGTCTATGAAAACATTGGTGAAGCGGGAAGTCTAAGTTCCCCCAAAACGCTTTCTAAAGTTGCCTCTAACATAGATGGCAGCTCATAAAAAAGCAAAAGAGTATCTAGAAAATGAACCGAGTTACACACTGCATCGGAATCGCAGGCTTCGTGGTAAACAATATCGACAAACTAAAGCATTTTTTCCTCTGCATATAATGCAAACTGATCTTTTAACTTTAGACGCGATTCAACGGCGTCACAATGCACCCTACAAATATATTCTAGTGGCATTCAGTGTCTTTAGTCGCTATGCCTATGCCATTCCATTGCAATCAAAGACAGGTGTTTAAGTTGCTCATGCTTTAGAAAGTATTCTTGAACAAGATTCATATAAAAATATTCAATCAGATTGCGGTAGCGAATTTGTTAATCCTCATGTGCAAAAGTTTCTAATGAAATATAATACAACACTCTATCATAGTCATAGCCCAATAAAGGCTGCATTGGCTGAACGATTGATAAGAACGATTCGTCTATTAATTTCAAGATATTGTACACTGAAAAATACTACTGCTTTTATTCATGATTTAGATAAAACCATGCAAGTATACAACCATCGACCCCATCGATCCCTGTCCAACTCAAGCCCTCAGGAAGTTCATTGCGGTGAAAATACATTTGATGCTTATCTTAAGCAATATTCCAATGGCAATGAGAAGAAAAAGAAGAAATTCAATTTTGGTGATACTGTTCGAATTAATAGAACCACCAAAATTTTTGAAAAGGGGAATTATTTATGAAGCACTGAACTTTTTAAAGTGTCCAAAATCCTAGACACTACACCCATGACATATTGACTGCGAGAAACCAAAGATGATGAGATTCTTGGCGGTTTTTATGAATATGAACTGAAAAAGTTAGAAACACTAGTGAAATTTATCAAATTGAAAAGATACTAAAGAGTCGTACTCGTAGGGGCAAGAGACAGTTGCTTGTTCGCTGGCTAGAATACAACCTCTGCACTACCTCTGGCTAGAAAATATATTGTACCGGCTACAACAGATTTTGCATCCGCTACACTATACGATTGGGGCTCTGGCAAGGATTTTAAAAAAAAGTGCTTCGGAAAATCTTAGGTCCAGTGCGCGAACCCTTGGTGAGAGATTAAAGCAAAATGGAAAAGGTTTAAAAAGGTCGAGAAACAAAAGACATCACCCCTGTCAAAGAGAAGAAGGAAAAAGCCGACACGCACTGTAAACAGTAGAAGAAGAAGCCCCAGGAAGAGAAATGTTAAATCAAAACTAGATTTCTTTTCCTAAGATGTCCTACCTACCGCATAAGGATTCTCAACCTTCAATCACTTCCACATTGAATCTATTCAATGCAGAAAATGTTGATGTGAATGTAAAGCATGGATACTATGAACAATCTTATCCACAACAACCTCTCTCTGATAATATCCACTTTCAAATTTATTCCAATGAAGACTACTTTATGGACATGTCTTCGAAATTTATAGGTTTACGAATGAAAGTCCGGAAATCCGATAATACATTGCCAATTCTTGCCTATGGAATATCCTGTGAAAATTGTATATTACGTAATTTATTTCGTCAAATCAGTGTCTACATCAATGGCAAACTGGTGAGCACAAGCAACAATCTCTCAAATTATACAAGCTATGTGCAATTCATGCTGAGGACACCCAAGTCATACAAGGAATTGAGAGTTACCTCCAATGGATATGAATATATTACTAATACTGATAGTACAGATGCACTTAAAAATGCTACAACTAGTGAATTACATCTAGTTGGAAAAATATATCATGTAATATTTAATATACCCCAATGGTTACCGCCCAATATTAATGTGGATATAAAATTGACGCTTGCACCATCCAATTTCATATTGAGAAAAGAACTTGCTGTGAATCCTGATGTGACTCTCACCCTCACCTCGGCAATACTACATGTACGCAAACAACAAGTTATGAGTTCTGTTGCTTTGGCGGTGGAAAAACTGAGAGCCAGTGGAAATAATATTAAACTACTTGTTCCTCATACAATCACCAATCAACGTCATATTGCCGTGGGGTCACGCACCTTCACCGACTCATCCTTTATCAATGGTGAGATTCTATCAAAACTGGCCTTGGCATTTGTAAAAAGCGCTAGTGCAATAGGATCGTGGACTAGATGTCCACATAAATTTGAAATGTTTGGGCTTTCATCTCTTGTTTGCAAAGTAAATGGAATCCCACTCTACAATCTATCTTTTGATAAATTCTATAGAACTTTGTATGAGCTGACCATGCAAACCCTAGATCATGATTCACAACTATTTGAAAATGGTATAACCGAAGAAATGTTTGCTAAAACACATGGTATCATTGTATTGGATTTGTCTGGCATCCAGGATATGAGTATAGTACGTACGGGGAGTGTGCGTTTAGAGTGTACATTTGCTGACCCATTAGCTGAGAGTATTGCACTAATCTCGCTAAATCAATTTGAAACCTATTGAAAAATCACTCCCGAAGGCAGTGTTCTACTAGACTTGGCACCATGAACACCAGTCAAATAATCAATGTATTTAATATGGACCCCTACATGTCCAAATACAAATCCTATTGTCTGCCCTCGGACTTCCTTGGAAAAATTCAAAGTGCCAACAATACCCTACTTATTGTTAATAGCAGCTCGTCGACTGTGCAGACAGGTCATTGGTTGTGCATCTTTCAAACAATGAAGACGATTGAATTTTTTGATCCTCTTGGTCTACTCTATACATTCTACACACCACACATCAGCAAATATATTGAGAGCAGTGGGAAAACTATTATTCAAAATCGGAAGAGAGTGCAGGATCTAACGACTAAAAGCTGTGGCTTCCATGCACTACTATATTTTGTGTTCCGATGTCGCGGCTATACTTACAAGCAGTTTCTCAACATTTTTATAGACAATCCACGTCTGAACGACTTCATGGTGGAAAATATCCTCGTAGACCTTTATAATATTGATTTTAGTGCCCTACGAATAAAGTGTTTAAAAAATGTATGTGAATTTGTTTATTAATAAATGAAAATTGTATATACAACAGTGTTTTTATTCTTCACTTTAGATTTCTTCTTCTGTGTATAGGCAACTGTCGTGAACCACTAATGCTGGTAAATCATTTGGATTCACTGTATATTGATATTGATTGGCTGCAAAGTCAGGGTCACATTTTCTACATTATAATGTAACTTCATTCTTGTCATATCTCTTTGTATAGTCAATGATACTATTTGCATTTATATTATGAAATTCACGAGTTTCAATCTGTCTATTTGAAGCAATATCACATACAGTGTTTTCAAATGGTGAATCACATTCAGTAACTGCCAAATAAAAATCACTAGGTTTATAGTCATAATAGGCAGTGTCGTCACAACGATGACGTAGAAACCAAATTGTCTTGTTACCCCAACAGTTGAATCGTAGACCAGATTCTTCCTCCCAGAATAATTTAAATCCACGACGATACCAATCTCGTAGAAATAAACTAAAATCACGTTTGGGATTCTTACCAATCATACCGGGGTAAGTATTCTCCCACTGATCACATTTGTCATAGTGACGATTGGAGCACAGATGTCCTCTAGGGTGAGAGTCACAAATCTCTTCAAGACATGAATTACATCCTTTAATTTGTACTGCATAGCCTCTATGTAATTTACAAGGATTACATAATTTGCACTTTTCATTATAGTCATCAATAATTGTACAATTCTCACAGGATGTCTAACTGCCAAGAGTGTACATGCATAGTGGACATGTATAGAACATTTTTCAGTTTCTGATGTCAAGTCTCTCACAGCTAAAATGAAACTGATCATCCTCGTTCCATAAATTCAGAGGGAGGATTGGGAGAGGAGTAACTCTGTGACGTCACCTCTTTCGAAGGCAGAGCCATCTACATTGAATCTATGGCAATTTTTTCAAAAGTATATCCACGATATAATTCTGCTTTGTTCCAATTAATATATCAATAAATTGAGTATAAGCATTTGAGTCACGTCGTAAAAGCTTCATACAATAGTCCAATGGGGGAGAATCAGTTTTCATTATATTGTCAAGTGTTCCCCGAGAGAATATCTTTCGTTGAAGGGATAACTCGAGAAAATTATCATCCAAAATCAAATGTTTTTCCATAAACAACAGATTCGATCTAATTCTCTCTTTCTTAGATTTATTCATTTTTCAATCCTATCACTCTGACTGCTGACTCTAGACTGACCATGATTCGTTAGCCTAACATTCTAACAAATGGGGAACATTTTCGATTTCGAAACAATTTTATTGGATAATTACAACAATAATACTACACATGTAGAATTAGCGATACAGTTTATTGTCTTTGATATGCTTCACTAATGCACTTAAAGCACATTGAAGTCTATTCACATGCGCTATATCAACTTTTGCAGCGAAGCATAATTGATCCTTCATTTTAAATTTGCTCAAGGATATTACATATCTTGCATATACTTCATCCCATTCCAGACAAAACCGTGATCCTCTCGTGATTTCCACCGCAATATTTGGGGCACTTGTATCATTGCTACCAACTCCACTATCAACTTCTAATAGTATAAACATTCCACTCATCATTATTACAAATATATCCTAATGAGTAAAGTCAAACTGTTCTCACTCCTTTGAATTCTATTCACACACTAATAAAAACTATAGCAATAATCTTTTCCTTATATTCTCTGCAATCCTGTCCTGCTAATATTTCCGACTCCCTGATTGGTTTAGAAAGAGACACGTGATCCTGTTCCCGTTTCGTGGATCAATCATTCACCGTCTTTGCTTATGTAAATCAATTTCTCAGAAATCCAGTTCCGCTCGAGTCGATCAATGCATTGTCCCGTCAATGCGCATGTGCAAACTTCGCCTCGGAGTCATTACACCGAGAAACAACAAATAAATCGACCTTGAAAAAAGGGGGCATTGACCCCATTAGACTCAATCAATAATCCTTGAATAAATTATGTTAGCCCAGCGTTAGACTCAATTATAGATGGCAGCACATGTGTTCTCGTGGGAACTCATGATAGCTCCCTACTATCATCAGCAAGGAAGCCACAGCCTAGTTCATGCTCTCAGCGCTTTGAGTTGTCGGAGAAAGGTTGGTGCCGCTAAGCAAGTAGGTGTTTGAAACCATGAAAACGATGGCAGCGAAAAAGAAGGCAAAGTTCTTGAATAGTTTAACTACCCTATGAATCTCTTTGCTACTGTGATTTTTATCTGACTTTTGTAATTGATCTCTGTTTTACATTATATCTGAGCAGATTAGTCTCTTCTTAGCAAACTCTTTTTTTTGTCTCAGCTAGGGAAAGCTCTTCGAATTTTTTTTTTTTTGCCAAACATGCCTTTCCACTTCCCCTGTTCCTCATTCTTGCTCACTTTCAAAAAGCTAAATATTCCAGGCATACAGAACTTTGCCTAGACCCAGTCTTGGCTGTTACCATAGCCTTGAGACTGCACTTGTTTTGCTATTGACCAAGTTCAACATGTGGCTACAAGCCCAACCTCACTATTCCTCCAAGCTTTGAGCCCCTTAACAATTCTCTTGACTAGAAATCTTTAGTTCTATATACGTTGACAAAAAGAAAGCCTAAGAATGACCCGATCAAGTTTCTTATTATTTACTGAATAAACATTTTTTGCCCCACCCCAAGTTCAGACTTACAGTGTCAGGCTTTTGGATTCAGAATCAGCAATATTTTTGGGTTGGTTAGTGATAGAATATTTGTATGGCATTTTTTTTGAGGTTGACCCTTTTTCTTCACAAGTTTCTTCTCCCTCAATCTCACTCCTCCTCAGAGCTTTGAGGCCCAAACAATTCACTTGAATCTAGATACTTAGTTTCATGTTTATCAGAAAAATAAGCGTAAAATGATATCTGTTTACGTTTACTTGTATTAACTCAGTCAAACATTTTTTTTGTCTCGACCTCAAAACAGTCAAACCTGTGAAAAAGCTTCTGTGAGACTTTTTAGATCCGCAAAATTTTTTGGTTTGTTGGTGAAATAATCATTTTTACAGCAGTTTGTTTTAAGTTCTCCCCTAGGTTTCCTAGACTATTATACATTTCTACTTCCTTATGTTTTAATTAAAGGGTTAGTTAACATTGCTGTACATTTTTAATTGCTCGGGGGGGGGGGGGTGACCTACCTCTGCTGCAAAAAGTTTGTTTTTGAGACATATTAGTTTATAACTCTAAGTTTCTTTCTTTGGAGGGGGATGGTGATCCCACCTCTTTTTGAGCTTTGCCTTGGATATGCTTTGGCTCCTTGCCCTTGTATTCTACGCCTATGCCAATTACATCCTACTGGGCTTAACTATGGGTTATTTTTAAAGCATCATAGTTTCTATCGGTTTTAAGTTTTACTTCATCTCAGTAAAAAAAAGGGTAGGTAAGGTAAAGGATACGGCACTAGACCCTTAAAATCCAAATCCTCGGTGCTGATCTCCGTCTCACGGCTCTTCAGCAAGGAAGTGCAATGGAGGGATGGGGGCTGGCCAGCCTGTGCTTTCGCATACCCTTCCTGTTTACCTTCCCCAGATTTCTCCAGGCGTCTATTTAGAGCTGGGTGTACTCTGGCTAAGCTTACTGAGTCACGCCATTGACCCCCGTCGCAAACCAAAAAAAGGATACATTAGGATTCGAACCCTCGCCCTTCAAAAAAAGGATTCCAAATTCAGCGCCCCAATTACTCGGCTAGGACGACTTCATCTCAGTATTTGTGACAAAGGCCTTTTTTATTTATTTAATACAAAAACAAAACTATGTATTCAGTTTTGAGCTAAACATGCTTTGATCGTAGTTCCACTGCAGAAGCAGTAGAGATGCCTTATTGAGTCCTACTAGCACACCATATATGGTCATAGCCTCCCTAGGGAGAATGATTGCGTAATCGGTCAATGACCTCTTTCTCCAGGTGTGTTTTTGGCACGCTCTTAGCGAATGTCAAGGTCAATGTTGTTATTGTTTCCGAGGCAAAATGCCAAGGTCAATGTTATTGTTGTTTTGAACAGAGTCATTAGAGAGAACACGTGGTTAATGGGGTCAATGTTGTTGTTGTTGTTTTGGACACGCTCTCAGCGAATGTCAAGATCAATGTTGTTATTGTTTCCGAGCCAACTTTCTTTTCAGTCTAGAGTTGGCAGTCAGAGTGAAAGGATTGAAAAATGAATAAATTTGAGAAAGAGAGAATTAGATCAGTGTTTACGGAAAAACATTTGATTTTGGATGGTGATTTTCTCGACTTATCTCTTCAACTTTTAAAATGTGATTCAAATGCTTATACTCAATTTATTGATATCTTGATCACGACACGTCAGAATGATATCGTGGATATACATTCATTGCCAATGTAGATGGCTCCTCCTTCGAAAGAGGCAACATCACAGAGTTACTCCTCTCCCCTTTCCTACACTTTGAATTTATGGCGCGAAGAGGATCAGTTTCGTTTTAGCTGTGAGAGAGTTGACATCGGAAACCAAAATGTTCTATATATGCCCATTGTGCATGTACACTCTTGGCAGTTGGACTCAATGTGAGAATTGTACAATTATTGATGACTATGATGAAAAGTGTAAATTATGTAATCCTTGCAAATTACATAGAGGCTATGCAGTACAAATTAAAGGATGTAATTCATGTCTTGAGGAGGTGTGTGACTCACACCCTAGCGGGCACCTATGCTCCAATTGTCACAATGATAAATGTGATCAGTGGGAGAATACTTACCCCGCTATGATTGGAAAGAATCCTAAACGTGATTTTAGTTTATTTCTACGAGATTGGTATCGTCGTGGATTTAAATTATTCTGGGAAGAGGAATCTGGTCTACGATTCAACTGCTGGGGTAACAAGACAATCTGGTTTCTACGGCATCGCTGTGACGACACTGCCTACTATGACTATAAACCAAGCGATTTTTATTTGGCAGTTACCGAATGTGATTCACCACTTGAAAACACTGTATGTGATATTGCTTCAAATAGACAGATTGAAACTCGTGAATTTCATAATATGAATGCAAATAGTATCATTGACTATACAAAGAGATATGACAAGAGTGAAGTTACATTGTACTGCAGAAAATGTGACCCTGACTTTGCAGTCAATCAAGATCAATATACAGTGAATCCAAATGATTTACCAGCATTAGTGGTTCACGACAGTTACCTATACACCGATGAAGAAATCTAAAAGTGTAGATTTAAAGACATTGTTGTATATATACATTTTATTAATAAACAAATTCACAAACATTTTTTAAGCACTTTACTCTTAGGGCACTGAAATCAATATTAAATACACTTGTAAGTATATTTTCCACTAGAAAGTCGTTCAGACGTGGATTGTCACCATAAATATGGAGAAACTGCTTGTAAGTATAGCCACGACATCGGAACACAAAATATAGTAGCGCATGGAAGCCACAGCTTTTAGTCGTTAGATCCTGCACCCTCTTTCGATTTTGAATAATAGTTTTCCCACTGCTCTCAATATAGTTGCTGATGTGTGGTGTGTAGAATGTATAGGGTAGGCCAAGAGGATCGAAAAATTCGATATTCTTCACTGTTTGATAGATGCATAGCCAATGACCCGTCAGCACAGTCGAGGGACTGCTATTAACAATAATCAAGGTATTGTTCGCACTTTGAATTTTTCCAAGATAGTCTGAGGGTAGACAATAGGATTTGTACTGGGACATATAGGGGTCCATTTTAAATACACTGATTATTTGACTGGTGTTCATGGCGCCAAGTCTAGTAGAACACTACCTTCGGGAGTGATTTCCCAATAGGTTTCATATTGATTTAGTGAGATTAGGGCAATACTCTCACCCAATGGGTTGGCAAATGTACACTCTAAACGCACAGTCCCCGTACGTACTATACTCATATCCTGTGTGCCAGACAAATCCAATACAATGATACCATGTGTTTTAGCAAACATATCTTCGGTTATACCATTTTCAAATAGTTGCGAATCATGATCTAAGGTTTGCATGGTCAACTCATACAATGTTCTATAGGATTTATCAAAAGATAGATTGTAGAGTGGGATGCCGTTTACTTTGCACACAAGAGATGAAAGTCCAAACATCTCGAAAGTCCAAATGTAACTGTGACAAGGTAAACCACAACCAAACACTACTGAAATATTCCAACTCTTGCATTTCAATGAAAGAAATTCAAAATGAACTTTGAAAAATCAAGAAGATGTAACTGTGACAAGGTAAACCACAACCAAACACTACTGAAATATTCCAGCTCTTGCATTTCAATGAAAGAAATTCAAAATGAACTTTGAAAAATCCAGAAAATGTAACTGTGACAAGGTAAACCACAACCAAACACTACTGAAATATTCCAACTCTTGCATTTCAACGAAAGAAATTCGAAATGAACTTTGAAAAATCAAGAAAATGTAACTGTGGCAAGGTAAACCACAACCAAACACTACTGAAATATTCCAACTCTTGCATTTCAACGAAGGAAATTCAAAATGAACTTTGAAAAATCAAGAAAATGTAACTGTGACAAGGTAAACCACAACCAAACACTACTGAAATATTCCAAGTCTTGCATTTCAACGAAAAAATTCAAAATGAACTTTGAAAAATCAAGAAAATGTAACTGTGACAGGGTAAACCACTACCAAACACTAGTGAAATATTCCAACTCTTGCATTTCAACGAAAGAAATTCAAAATGAACTTTGAAAAATCAAGAAAATGTAACTGTGACAAGGTAAACCACAACCAAACACTACTAAAATATTCCAACTCTTGCATTTCAACGAAAGAAATTCAAAATGAAATTTGAAAAATCAAGAAAATGTAAGTGTGACAATGTAAACCACAACCAAACACTACTGAAATATTCCAACTCTTGCATTTCAACAAAAGAAATTCAAATGAACTTTGAAAAATCAAGAAAATGTAACTGTGACAAGGTAAACCACAACCAAACACTACTGAAATATTCCAACTCTTACATTTCAATGAAAGAAATTCAAAATGAACTTTGAAAAATCAAGAAAATGTAACTGTGACAAGGTAAACCACAACGAAACACTACTGAAATATTCCAACTCTTGCATTTCAATGAAAGAAATTCAAAATGAACTTTGAAAAATCAAGAAAATATAACTGTGACAAGGTAAACCACAACCAAACACTACTGAAATATTCCAACTCTTGCATTTCAATGAAAGAAATTCAAAATGAACTTTGAAAAATCAAGAAAATGTAACTGTGACAAGGTAAACCAAACACTACTAAAATATTCCAACTCTTGCATTTCAATGAAAGAAATTCAAAATGAACTTTGAAAAATCAAGAAAATGTAACTGTGACAAGGTAAACCACAACCAAACACACTACTGAAATATTCCAACTCTTGCCTTTCAACAAAAGAAATTCAAAATGAAATTTGAAAAATCAAGAAAATGTAACTGTGACAAGGTAAACCACAACCAAACACTACTGAAACATTCCAACTCTCGCATTTCAACGAAGGAAATTCAAAATGAACTTTGAAAAATCAGACCTTTGGAGGGGGGAGGGGCCCGGGGGAGGGGGTCGTTCTGTGTCTCAATGCAAAAAAAAAGTATAAAAAATGGGGGAGGGAAGGGGAGGGGAGGAGGGGAGGAGGCAGAGGAGGGAGGAGGAGGAGGAGGAGGGGAGGGGAGGGGAGGGGAGGGGGGAGGGGATGGGAAGGGGAGGAGGAGGGAGGAGATGGAGGGAGAGGGGCCCCTTTGGGGGGCTAAAGGGGAGGGGCCCTTTTGGGCCCCGGGGGGGGGTCTGGGGGAACCTTGAGGGCCGGGGGGCCCTTTGGGAGCCCAGTGGACCTTTGAGGACCGGTGGCTTCCTTCGGGGTTGGGGTAGAGGGATTGAAACCCTTTGGGGTTGGGGTAGAGGACCTCACAACGCTGTTCAATGAAACTTGTGTATTATAACGACCACACTCAAAACCTCAACCGCAAATTCTTCATAAATCATCTTTTAAAATGTCTCTAAATGTTTCGCCGAAATAATTCCATAACCTGTCTAAAACAGTTTCGCCCAAATAATCCCTAAACGTAATTCAGCGTGTTCCTTTTGTTTTTGGCATCTCTGCGCTAATGCATTTACAATTAATAAGAAACCTGATTCCCGCGCTAAAACAATTCATCGCTAAGATGTTTCTTGGAGAATTGTTTTCCATGGCGTTTGGTTATTAATATCCTTTGGAGTTCGACCAAAAGAGTTGTTTCCGAGGCAAAGACATTAATGACTTGGATCTATTCCTGGAGAATTGTTTCTAGGCGAAAATTTTTAAAGTCTGACAGATGATGTCATTGGTTGATTGATCTGTCAAGAAAGGGGAATTAATTTGTTGTTTCTAAGGGGAATTATTGATTCACGATAGGTGAATTGAGGTCGACAGCACAGGTGTTTCAAATTCCCAATCGCTTTAATTAACCACGTGTTCTCCCAAATGACTCTATCGCGTGCCCAAAACAACAACAACATTGACCCCATTAACCACGTGTTCCCCTTATGACTCTATCGCGTGCCCAAAACAACAACAAGAAGGAAGTGACAAAGTTCCTGTTTTTCCATTCTCACTGACAAAATCCATAAAACCGTCAAATAATCAACACACATAACCATCTATGAAAACAGACATAAATGTGACAAAATTCCTGTTTTTTCATTCTCACTGACAAAATCCATAAAACCATCCATAAATGTGACAAAATTCCTGTTTTTCAAATTCTCACTGACAAAAACCATAAACCACGTGGTAATGTCACGAGTAGCACCTCCTTCTCTACTGTCTGCAGAGGCAAATGGTTCATTGAAAAGGAGGTGCCAATCTTTCTGACGGTTTGCTACAGCCAGAATGTTATGGCACAGAGGTTGGACTGCCATATGGAGGTTACGCAGGTCGGTCTAGTACGTTCGTCGCAAAGTATTTCTGGGTCTGCCTCTTGGTTGCCAATGGAGCGTTGCATCGGGTAATCGGAGATTGTCCATTAGCCAATACATGGCCAAGATATCTTAATTATTTTGATGTGTCAAAAAAAACATATAACATAATTAACCAGCAAGGTTTTTTTTACCGCATAGTAGGGTAAACAGAATTCTTCCGAATTCTCTTAATTTCCGCTTAAATCTAGGTACACCATCAGAGAGGCAGTTTTATTATAGGGTATGTTTTCAGTCATTGATCCTCATTTTAAAAGACCATATTTTATTTTTAATTCAGTTACCCTTTCATCGTTTGTTGGAAAGAGTATTCCTATTTTAGTTTTGGTGTCTGTTTTAAGGTCTAGTTCTATATACTTTTTTGGATTTTTATCTGTATCTTTTTATTATTCTGCACTGAAGACGGCCAAGCAGAGGTCTTGACCAAAATTGTTGCACAATCCTCTTCGTTTTTTTCGCTGGGTGTTAATTATCCTCGTTTTTCTCTTCTTTACGATTTTGCATTTTGTCAAGGTATTTCTATCTGCCAATTAATATGACATCTCTCACAAGACGCTGGCCCGTC
This sequence comes from Artemia sinica, assembly GCA_027921565.1. Lineage (NCBI taxonomy): Eukaryota > Metazoa > Arthropoda > Branchiopoda > Anostraca > Artemiidae > Artemia > Artemia sinica. Next base: position 16,963,285 of record CM051265.1, on the reverse strand, counting down.
TTGAGGTGGATGGATTGATCATCTATCATTTATTGCCATTGGATGTTGAGGATTCTTCTTATACATGAGTTTTGGAAAGTGAGTATTCTTATCTCTTTTTTCTTGTTCAGGTCCCAGGTGACAAAAAGATACACCGAAGATAAAAAATTGAAATAAAAAAATGCAATAGCTTAAAAATTATCTCCAAACCTACTAAAATATAAAACTGGATGACATATCCAAGAATAACCTTCGGTGGCTGGACCACACAGACTTTTATTTCTACTCAGAAAAGTGGTAATTCTTCCAAGTGACAGGAGAAAAAACTGTCAACTCAATTTGGAGATAACCTTCTTCTCATAAAACTTTGCTTAGAGATGGGAAATTCCACAACAGCATTAAAATCCGTTACCAGTTCATAAAGGTACACTGGCACATGGTGGTGACGAGCAAACTGAATCCTGTCCTAAATTATCTAAACATTGAAGGACCCATCGAATTGTCCCGTCTCCACCGCAAACTAATATACGATAATTGACAATTTTTTAAACAAAAAGAGCCTAATAAACAAAAAAACATATTGTATTATGATTATTTATCACTTTAAAAAAAAACTTTTTAAGGGTAGTATGACTAACAGTACATTTCTATTTTACTTCTAATATAGGATAGAGAAAGGCATCATAAAGCTGAAGCAGTTGGTAAAAGGACACAGTTAGAGCAGAAAAGCGTAAGAGAATGAAAACAGAAAAAAATAATCTGGGATTAAAAGTGGAAAAAAACTATAACACAGTGTACCATGAGTAAAAGGCGATATATTTAAAATACCAAAATAAAGTTCCTTCTTTCTAAAGATAATTCCAACTTCCTCTAATTAAGTTTAAATCTAGTGTCAAAAAGAAAGAAAAGTCCTTAATCAGCAAAGATAAAAATTGCAGTTAGCCTCAGACAAAGAACGGCGCTATCCAAGCTTTTGATTTCGCTAAGACAGTGGGCAATAAAAAAAGATGCTATGCACAATATTTCTAAGGAAGTTTAAATGATAAGAACCGTGCGAACGGTTGAATCATCAGAAACATTTAAAAAAATTTATTGGACGAAGGGTTCGCATCCTTGGGCCACTTGAGCCAATTGTGAGCCAGTTCTTAGATCGCAGGACAAAAAAACTACGTTTGATAGTGGGGTAAAAGTGCTTTTTAGAGGCATTCGTAAATCAGAGTCAGAATCATTTAGACGGAATTATTTCGACGTTCAAGCTTTGCAATCCTTTCGTTGTTGTATCTCAGTCACCGTTGTTGTCATTTGAATTGACCCACTGCTGTTCGCCTAAATATGTAAGTCTCAATAAATCTATTGCTTTTTACCTTTGTTTATCTCATTTTATATGTCTGCATCTAGTCTAATAACAGGTAATTAGTTCAGATATCTCCAAAGCACGTTCCCAGGAAATATGATCTCCAGATACCTCAAGGAAAAGAGGTCACATTTATATTTCTACACATTTTATTTTCTCCCGTTAATTGAGGGTGGCGCAAGCCTTGTTGGCACAATCTTTAGCGCTATAAGCGGCGCCATCGGAGAACTTATAAGGTGTAAGATCGCAGCTTTAAAGTACGATGTTAGATTTGACGCGGTCAATATTTATGACCACAATGAAGCCCAGCCCTTTCTTTATAGTCACATAAAAATTTTCATCGCTACAAATGGCGCAGTTGGAAATTGGAGGAAAACTTGCGAACTAATTAGGCTATAAAACTTTTTAATTTAAATTTAATTATTGGAGAGATACAGACATATAAGTAAATTGATTAAGCCTATAACCACTAAGCTACCACAGGAAACCCTTTAAAATATCTCATAGGAGATAATAGCCTCCCCCAGAATAGGTTAAGTGAAAAAACAAATTTACTCAAACTAAAAAAAAATGGCAGAGGATTTAGAAGAAAAATTAATGGAGCAAAAGTTGGTCACGAAAAATATAGAAATAGCAAAGTCTATCCCGGAGTACAGTGGTCAATCAGATATTGACGAATTTAATATCCAATTGGCCCAGTTTGTAGAACTAACAAAAAAAGGGCTAGAAACGTTAGTCGACATGCTTGTACTACGATTAAAAGGCCAGGCCTTAACCTTTCTGAAGCAGATTGAACATACCATAGGCAACGAAGTCAGTTTGTCAATAAATACGGTGGACAAATTGGTAAAAGTATTTAAAAATAGATTTATCGAAACCAGTTCCATAAATAAATTAAAACACGGAATGGTGTGCTTTGACTATTCACAAAATATAAGAGAATATCTTGATAATATACGCATTTCGGTAGAGGCAAAATACGGAGGAGGTTCAGGACAACTGTATGAAAAAGTCATACTAAAAACCTTTTTGCAAGGGCTACCCCCAAAACTATATAGAATGGTAATATCCAAAAATATTCAGACGTTGGATCTCGCGGTTCAGGAGGTAGAGCGCTTGATCGAAGTTGATACGATGGTCGCAAATCACAGTAAAGCAAAAATAAATAGCCTAGGCGATTCAAATGCGAACATAAACCTCAAGGGCGATCAGGCGTCTCCAAATTTCTTTTCAAGGGATAACTCCCCAGTGCCACAAAGAAATAAAACGCAAGAGCCCGCTAGGCAGAAAACAGTACGTTTTCAGCCAGTTAAACAACCTAGTTATGAAAATAACCACACAATAATAAGATGCTATAATTGCAATCGACCTGGGCACATCGCGAGAGAGTGCCATTATGTCCCCAACCGCATACCAAGAATTGCTGTCGGCAGTAGGCAAAATTATGGCAACCATTTGTTCGGAAGAACAAATTTTAGTGCCGGTGGTGCACTAGGCTATAGCCAGGGAAGATTGCGCCAATCAGTACCTTACAACGCGTACCAACCAATTTTGTATAACCCTCCTCCCAATAGACAAATTAATTACCGATTTGAAAACCCAAACAATCGCCAAAGCCATTATAATGCCGAGAATGCTATATAGAAATCACGAAAATTTGCCGACGGGAAATGAAAATTTTGCAAGCCAACGGCATTGGCAGTCAGCGCCAGCAAGTGGCACTGACGCAGGACATCCAAGTTACCATAATAATACATGGCAAAGGCAGACAGACGTAAATCAAATAAATATGCCTACGGAACCTCATATGTCTGAATATCTATTACAGGCACCGACGCATGAAATAAATCCTCAGGGTAACGTTTCAGGCCCCTCAGAAATATAAATTGGACCCAGAGGGTGCCCAGAATATTTAATAGGTCAAAACGTATGGTAGTACCGTCTTGTAGTGATAGTATTAACAAGTTACCTATATTTAATGATTTTTGTGTGGCAAATGTTTACTTTAAAGCTTTGATTGAATCTGGTGCAACGATTAGTATCATAAACTCATGCGTATTTAATATGTTGCCTCTGCATATTAGGCGACAGAGGAACCCTAATAATCCCAATTTAACTAGTGTAACAGGGCATAAATTGGATGCAAGAGGTTCAATTTGCCTAAACGTAAAAAGGGACAATAGGATCTTTCCGACAAAATTTATAATATGCGATAAATTTCCGTACAAAGCAATTATAGGCGCAAATTTTTTAAGGTCTAATAGAGTACTATTAGACGTAGCAAACGAGAGGCTTGTCTATCCGGCTAAGGTAGGGGAAGAAATTTCTACCTTAAGAAATCGTAACAGAGGTTACGAAGACAACATAACAGTAAACAAAATTTCTGACGGTGTAATATCGCAATCTTTTGAACCTCATGTCTCGCAAGGAGAAAAAGGAACAATCAGAAACTTGTCCAATTATTCTGAAAGACATTACAGAGATGAAGTAAATTTAAATAATAAAAGTATTGAATCCGCAAAAATAAAAATAGGAGATATGCGACAGTACAGGTCAAACGAAATCAAGTAAATAGTGGAATTATGGAAAAACATAGTAAAACCCAACGTGACGCCACAAGATGCCGCAATGGCGCAGCATAGCGCCAGTATGAATCTAATAAACAATGAAAATAAAGAGAAATATTACGGATTCGCGATAAGGAAAACAAAAGTCCCTCCCAAAACGATGCAAAAATTCAAATATCACAGATGATTGAACCGGTTGTTAGCAAATCCGAAATATGCTTTGCGACCCCATCAAATGAAATTCCTGAAAATCTGCTATGTGAGGAACAGATTATATCTTATGACAAAGGAGAAGGTTTTATTTTGGTAACTAATAACCACGAAAATGATACAATTACAATAAATAAGGGGACTTGTTTAGTTCAAATCCAAGTTTTATCAGAGAATGATTTAAAGAGATGGGAAAATTCTAAAAGAAACATAGTTAACGGCATTAAAACCTCAAATAACAGGTACCCTCTAACTAAATCGCAATTTTTAAACAAATTTAATATGGATCATATTACGGACATGGTACTTAAGAAAAAATTATGCGAATTATTATGGAATTTTAAAGATGTATTTTCCGCATCTGAAGATGACATCGGACTGATACCATTTTATGAACACTCAATTTTAACGACTGGTAATCCCGTAGCAAAACAGCCATATCGTGTGTCATATAAGCACAAAGAATGGTTGAAAAATAAAATTCATGAATTAGAAAAAAATGAAATTATACGCCCAAGTATAAGTCCATATAGTACACCAGTGATCTTAGTACCAAAGAAGAATGGTGGCCTTAGACTTGTAACTATATAGCCCTCAACAAACAAGTAGTTAGTGATAAATTTCCTTTACCAGGAATAGATGAAATTCTTGACTCTATTTCAAGCAAAAACAAAATTTTTACTTCTTTGGACCTTACCAGAGGCTACCACCAAGTGGAAATAGCCGAAAAAGATGTCCATAAAACTGCATTTTCAACATCTGAATGTGGTTCATATGAATACTTAAGGGTACCTTTTGGACTTAAAACAAGTTCATGTGCGCTACGTAGACCCCTATTAGACCTGTTAAGAGGAATAAAGAATATAATTCATTTTGTTGATGATGTCATATGCGTGGGAGAAAACACTGAACAACACTTAGCAACATTAGCTAAGGTCTTCGAGAAGTTCAGACAGGGCAATTTAAAATGCCGGCCTGAGAAAGTAAATTTATTTTAACCCAAAATTAAATTTTTAGGAGTAGTATTGGCACAAGGAGAGATATCCCCAGACCCTGATAAAATAAAATGTGTTGAAAACCTCAAACCCCCTAGAACCATGAAAGAATTAAGGGGAATTTTAGGTTTTACTGGCTACTTTAGAAAATTCGTCCGCAATTACGCCCAAATTGGGAAACCCCTCACGGAATTAACTAAAGGGAACTTGCAAAATGTTATATTATCCCAGGAAGCTCAAACTTCCCTAGACCGTCTCAAAAAGGCGCTCACTTCTGAACCAATATTATCACTTCCTGATTTCGAAAACGGACAATTTGTGGTCACAACCGATGCTAGTTCAAATGGCATTGGGGCTATTCTTTCGCCAATAATTCCCATAGGAAACCCTGATCCTTTACAAGGACCTTCTAATCAAAAAAAATAGAAAAAGTTATATTCTATTCGAGTAGAACCTTATCAAAAGGCGAAAGTAGTTATTCCGCCACAAACTTAGAATTATTATCTATAATCCACCACTTGGACAAATTTAGACACTATTTGATTGGTAAAACTTTATACTACGATCAGACCATAAAAGCTTGCAGTACCTGCGCACATTTAGAAACCCCACGGGAATTCTAGATAGATGGATTATGAAAATCCAAGACCTAGATTACGAATTTGAACATTTAAAAGGTAAACAAATCGCAGCTTGTGACTTTTTGAGTAGATACCCAGAAAATATTCCGTCGGAAGCTGAGGAAAATGAAGTTAACGCTATCAATGCTAAGAGCAAACATAAATGTAAGAAAAACAAAGTTAAAGACACAGTAAAGGAAAATAAGGTTAACTATTGTCCCTTGTCTTTAGAAAATATAAAAAGAAAGCAAAAAAGGACGAAATGTGTTCAGCGCTTATTAATTACTTTGTTGATGACGATGCGATACCGGATAAATTCAAAACTGTTAGAAAAGAGATAGATAATTTTTACTATGATCTTGATGAAGAAATACTATGTAGAATCGTGACTGCTGAGACAAATAAAAACCAAACTTCAATAATACCTGTATTACCACAAAACTTAATAGCACCTACATTCGATTGTTTTCATTCAGATATAGTTGGACATTTAGGAGTAATGAAAACTTTCCATAAATTAAAACAATATTTTTACGTGCCGTCGGCAATGACAAAACTTAAAGAATTTGTAAGTACATGCGAAGCGTGTAACTTAAGAAAAATCCCCCCAGCTTATCCTAATCCTCCAATGGGAAGGGTCCCGGTGGCAAAGTATCCCTTCGATATTATATCATTTGACTTATACGGAACGAGCGGAGGCTTGCCTGTTTTCAGCAGAGGCCATACTTGTATTCTTTCGGTTATAGATCACTTTTCAGGATTTACTTTTGCAAAAGCACTAAAAAATCAAAGCGCTTACGCCACAACTAAGGCGTTGGGGAAATTATTTTTAAAATTTTGCATTCCAAATAAGGTTTTGAGTGACAACGGAAGCAATTTTGTTTCAAAAGTAACAAAAGATTTAATGAGTTTTCTTAATATAGAGAAAATGGTGACAGCTCCGTACCACCCACAAGCTAATGGTAAAATAGAAAATAGGCATAAAATATTTTCGAACGTATTAAGTATTTATACAAAAGACAATAGGAACGACTGGAATCAATTCTTACCTTATTTATCAACACTGCTTATTCAGAAACAACCAAAGACAATCCATTTTATTTACTTTTTGGTCGTGATTTTAGAATTCCGTGTAATGAGATTATTGAATCTCGGCAGTATTATAATAACTCAGAGGATTACAAACAAGAATTCATAAATAGGATGAGGGAAAGTTATAAAATAGTTAGGCAAGAGTTGGAAAAATGTAAAATAAACCAAGAGCTAAGAAACCAACCCAAAGTCAAGGGGAGTATAGATTTCAAAGTAGGAGACTGCGTCTACCTAAAGAACGAGGCAAAAACGGAAGGAAAAAAACTTTCCAACAAATATTCTGGACCGTACAGAATAGTCAAAAAGTACGATAACGATTATACTTTTAAAATGAAAAACCCCGATAGCGGAAGAACTTACAAGGCACATGTTAGCCGAATAAAAAGAGCCAAATTTCCAGAGAGATGGGTATCACGTCTCTCCTCTACTGATTCGTCACATGCCGAAAATGAGCCCCCTAAATCAAGATTGGCAGAGCTAAAACCCTTAAATTTTAAACAAGATTATTTTGAAGATGACAATGATGAGGAAAACTTTGAAGAATTTTTAGCAATGAAAAATCTAGTTGTTCCCAAGAAAAAATCCCTAATACCAGGATTTTTCCCTGAAATAAAAACGCCAAAAGATCCGAAAAGATATTCATCGGCGAGCACAGGAGAACTAGATTATACAATATCTCCTAAAACCCAATTTTTCCCCGATAGAATTTCGACCTCTTGTCCCCCCAAAAAATTTCCAGACGATATGATTTCCCCTGCAACACCAATAGAAAGGCCCCTGTCATTGCAGGAAGAATTAAACAGAGCTTTAGAAACCCCCGGTATTACTGTAAAAGAAACTCCTCCCAAAGATTTAACTAAAACAAACCTGCGAGAAGCTATGGATTTAATAAACTTCCCCATAAAAACGAGTCAAAGTACATTGCCCGAGAATAAAACTCCCAAGGATGACCAGCAAGGACAATATCATGATATAACTGTGTCCAAGGTCAAACCTAAATAGTGGACTTCATGGAGGGAAACCCTAGTGCAAAAAATGCCCCATCCCCCTGAAGACATGGCATTCAAACAGTGGAGGAACCCTGCAAAAACTATTGATTCCTCCCAAAGCTCTCAAGAATCTTTCAAATCTCCCGAGTTGAAAACTCAAGGCGAGGACTTAGAGAATAAACCTTCTACTTCCAGAGGAGTAGAAATTTACGAAGGAAGGGGAGATGATACCTCAAAAATGCAAGGTGCAACTTCTAAAACTTATGATACAGAATCATCGGAAACTAGTTCCGAAGAGTCTGGCGGCTAATCAGACCATATAGTAGTTAAAGAAATAGGGAAATCAAGACCGACTTCAGCAGCCGCACACGCGAATTAGAATTTTGGATTTCTTTCATTGAAATTCAAGAGTTGGAATATTTCAGTAGTGTTTTGTTATGGTTTACCTTGTCACAGTTACATTCTCTTGATTTTTCAAAGTTCATTTTGGATTTTTACATTCTCTTGATTTTTCAAAGTTTATTTTGAATTTCTTTCGTGAAATGCAAGAGTTGGAATATTTCAGTAGTGTTTTGTTGTGGTTTACCATGTCACAGTTACATTCTCTTGATTTTTCAAAGTTCATTTTGGATTTCTTTCCGTGAAATGCAAGAGTTGGAATATTTCAATAGTGTTTTATCGTGGTTTACCATGTCACAGTTACATTCTCTTGATTTTTCAAAGTTCATTTTGGATTTCTTTCCTTGAAATGCAAGAGTTGGAATATTTCAGTAGTGTTTTGTCATGGTTTACCTTGTCACAGTTACATTCTCTTGATTTTTCAAAGTTCATTTTTGGATTTCTTTCGTTGAAATGCAAGAGTTGGAATATTTCAGTAGTGGTTTGTTATGGTTTACCTTGTCACAGTTACATTCTCTTGATTTTTCAAAGTTCATTTTGGATTTTTACATTCTCTTGATTTTTCAAAGTTCATTTTGAATTTCTTTCGTTGCAATGCAAGAGTTGGAATATTTCAGTAGTTTCTTGTTGTGCTTTACCTTGTCACAGTTACATTCTCTTGATTTTTCAAAGTTCATTTTGGATTTCTTTTATTGAAATTCAAGAGTTGGAATATTTCAGTAGTGTTTTGTTATGGTTTACCTTGTCACAGTTACATTCTCTTGATTTTTCAAAGTTCATTTTGGATTTCTTTCATTGAAATTCAAGATTTGGAATATTTCAGTAGTGTTTTGTCATGGTTTACCTTGTCACAGCTACATTCTCTTGATTTTTCAAAGTTCATTTTGGATTTTTACATTCTTTTGATTTTTCAAAGTTTATTTTGAATTTCTTTTGTGAAATGCAAGAGTTGGAATATTTCAGTAGTGTTTTGATGTGGTTTACCATATCACAGTTACATTCTCTTGATTTTTCAAACTTCATTTTGAATTTCTTTCGTGAAATGCAAGAGTTGGAATATTTCAATAGTGTTTTATCGTGGATTTCTCTTGCATTTCAACGAAAGAAATTCAATATGAACTTTGAAAAATCAAGAGAATGTAAAAATCCAAAATGAACTTTGAAAAATCAAGAGAATGTAACTATGACAAGGTAAACCACGACAAAACACTACTGAAATATTTCAACTCTTGCATTTCAAGGAAAAAAAAATCCAAAATGAACTTTGAAAAATCACGTGAATGTAACTGTGACATGGTAAACCACGACAAAATACTACTGAAATATTCAAACTCTTGCATTTCAATGAAAGAAATTCAAAATTAACTTTGAAAAATCAAGAGAATGTAACTGTGACAAGGTAAACCATAACAAAACACTACTGAAATATTCCAACTGTTGCATTTCAACGAAAGAAACTCAAAATGAACTTTGAAAAATCAAGAGAATGTAACTGTGACAAGGTAAACCATAACAAAACACTACTGAAATATTCCAACTCTTACATTTCAGCGATAGAATTCCAAAAATCAGCTTTGAAAAATCAAGAGAATGTAACTGTGACAAGGTAAACCACGACAAAACACTACTGAAATATTCCAACTCTTGCATTTCAACGGAAGAAATTCAAAATGAACTTTGAAAAATCAAGAGAATGTAACAGTGACAAGGTAAACCACGACAAAACACTACTGAAATATTCCAACTCTTGCATTTCAAGGAAAGAAATCCAAAATGAGCTTAGAAAAATCATGAGAATGTAACTGTGACAAGGTAAACCACGACAAAACACTACTGAAATATTCCAACTCTTGCATTTCAAGGAAAGAAATCCAAAATGAGCTTCGAAAAATCATGAGAATGTAACTGTGACAAGGTAAACCACGACAAAACACTATTGAAATATTCCAACTCATGCATTTCAAGGAAAGAAATCCAAAATGAACTTAGAAAAATCATGACAATGTAACAGTGACAAGGTAAACCACGACAAAACACTACTGAAATATTCCAACTCTTGCATTTCAAAGAAAGAAATCCAAAATGAGCTTTGAAAAATCATGAGAATGTAACTGTGACAAGGTAAACCACGACAAAACACTACTGAAATATTCCAACTCTTGCATTTCAAGGAAAGAAATTAGTAAACCACGTCAAAACGCTACTGAAATATTCCAACTCTTGCATTTCACGAAAGAAAATTAAAATGAACTTTGAAAAATCAAGAGAATTTAACTGTGACAAGGTAAAGCACAACAATAGTAAACCACGACAAAACCTTACTGAAATATTCCAACTCTTGCATTTCACGAAAGAAAATTAAAATGAACTTTGAAAAATCAAGAGAATGTAACTGTGACAAGGTAAAGCACAACAAAACACTACTGAAATATTCCAACTCTTGCATTTCAACGAAGGAAATCCAAAATGAACTTTGAAAAAATCAAGAAAATGTAACTGTGACAAGGTAAAGCATAACAAGACACTTCTGAAATATTCCAACTCTTGCATTTCAAAGAAAGAAATTCAAATTGAACTTTGAAAAATTAAGAGAATGTAACTGTGACAAGGTAAACCCCGACAAAACACTACTGAAATATTCTAACTCTTGCATTTCAATGAAAGAAATCCAAAATGAACTTTGAAAAATCAAGAGAATTTAACTGTGATGAGGTAAACCACGACAAAACACTACTGAAATATTCTAACTCTTGCATTTCAATGAAAGAAATCCAAAATGAACTTTGAAAAATCAAGAGAATGTAACTGTGACAAGGTAAACCACGACAAAACACTACTGAATTTAAGTATGTTTCATCTCATTCGAAGACATGTAAAAAAAAAGTTGAAAAAATATATCATGTTAAAAAAAAATCCAAAAAATAAATGGGGAGGGGGGGGGGGCAAAAAGCTGGAGGGGAGGGGGCGCCCTTAGAGTTTGAGGGTAGGATACCTTTGGAGGTTTGATGTATCTGCTGGTTATGGTCGTTGGTGCTTATGATCCTTGATGGTTCGTACTCACATACACCTTGCTACTTGATTTGCAAGGATTTCTAAATTTTGTTCTGAATTTCATTATTAAAATTCTTTTTCTTGCCATCTACATCTCTCTTAGTATCAACTTTTAGTATACTATAACGTTAGACTCTATTTTAAACTGGCAACACTGTTCAAACACCACTTGTGTATAATACAGAACATATCGCAGAGGTAGAGCTAGGTCAATTCGCAATGTCATTTTATCATCATTAACCATTTTCATAGATTTATGTTGTCTCAAATTTATAATAAATAAGGTATGAATTAACATGCTCTTCAGGGTTACCTTAACTGCTAATCACTTTAACCCTTTTTCTCCACCTTCGTACAATCCAATTCGCAAATACTATCTAGCTGTTTTTTTTCTCTTTTATTCAATTAATATCGTTTGTATAGTCCAATTCGCGAATCCCTTACCCCTTTTTTTGCAAATGTCAATCAAACAATTCTAGACATGTTACATTCTTAACCAAACTACTCTCGAGTTACACTCCAATCCGCAAATCCCTTACCCCTTTTTGCAAATGTCAATCAAACAATTCTCAACGGATGTTGGCTCAAAAAACAGTCTGGTTGAGTTATATAATTTCGACCATACTCTCAAAACATGTTGAACCACTTCACATGTTGCCAGCTTTTTTTAAATGTCCACGTGAAGCCGAAGTGCAACTCCTTGTGCAATTGACAAGAATAACAAAAACCAGTCTGGTTGAGTTATATAATTTCGACCTTACTCTCAAAGCATGTTAGACCACATTATACCTTGCCATATTTTTTCAATGTCCATGTGATACTGTAGTGCCTCAGACGTGGGTTTTCTTGTACGGTTCGTGTTTAATCCCATGTGCAATTGATATCAATAGCAAAAAAAAAAATAAAAAAAAAATTAACCAGTCTAATTTTCTTATACAACCTTGACCATAGATACATGCTCTGGAAAGATGCCATGGAACGTAATCTCCCCAAATAGCACAGGAAGGAACATAATCGGCTCGAATTCAATATTAGCATTCTACTCTCATTTGATTGAAAATAGAAATTTCTAGTTCACTTTTAAAGAGTCTAAAGAGACCGAAGGTTAACTAGCCCCCCCTCTCTACGCTTTCTTCCCCAAACCCATCCGATTTTTTTTTAGATAGCCATTTTGTTAAAAATAGTCAAATCATCAGATAATAAAAACTCCGAGGTTTTCACAAACCCATTTTTTCAATTTGATATTGTTACTTTGATACTAGTTTTGTTACTTTGAGGAACATTTGATTTTTTTTTTTAACTTGAAACTTTTTGCAATAAAAACGAACAAAAATTAATTAAAAAAAACTTTCCGAAAAATAAGTTTTTCAAAGAAAAGTAAAGGCCATTTTAAACCTAAGCTCAGCAGATACAAATACCTGTTAAAAGTCAAAGTGAAAACGACCAGAAATTACTATTAAAGCATAAATGAAACCAAAAACGACCAGAAATTAAATAAACAATCAGAGCAAAAAACATACAAGACATACAACATATAAATGAATAAATAGATCTTAAAGCGAGTAATGCTTAGATTGAATATGAAAATCAAGCTTAAAACGAAAAAAAATATATATTCCTATTGAAGTATAAATGAAACTTAAAATCAACAGAAATTAAATAAATAATCAATGCAAACAAATATACAATAGATATTAATGTAAATTAATAAATACATCTTAAAACAATTGAAAATTAAATTGAATATGCAAATCAAGCTTAAAACGAACAAAAATTACTACAAACAAGAGTTTGGGTATCGCCTCCTTCTCTCACTGTAAAAGTCCAAAACCTACTCCGTCATTGGCACTTTACTGAAAACCAATTTTTTTACAAATATTTTCTTTTGTACTTGATATTGAAAATAAACATTAAAATTATAGTAACATTTGAACTGATGAGCTTTCAGCAATTAATATCATTATGCATCAAATATTCAGTTTAATTTATCAGCTCTTTTTAAAGTTGTCTAAGACGAATATAGTTTCACTACAAACAAGTGTTTATATATTGCCTCCTTCCTTAACTGTAAATAAAAATCAAAAGCCTACGGCGTCATTGGCGCTTAACTGAAAACGAATTATATTACAAATATTTTCTTTTCCAGTTCTTTCAGCTTTGAAAATAAATAAAATTACAGTGAAATAAATTCTTGAAAGGATGAATCTTTCAACAATTAATATCATTATACATCAAAAATTCAATTTAATGTTGTTTATACTTTCCAAGACTGTTCAAGACGCATATAGTTTTCAGTAAAGCACCAATGACGCAGTAGGTTTTAGACTTTTACAGTGAGAGAAGGAGGTGACACCCAAACTCTTGTTTGTAGTAATTTTTGTTCGTTTCAAGCTTGGATTTGCAAATTCAATTTAAGTTTCACTCGTTTTAAGAATTATTTATTAATTTACATTAATATATATTGTATGTTTGTTTGAATTGATTGTTTATTTAATTTCTCTTCGTTTTAAGTTTCACTTATATTTCAATAGGAAAATATTTTTTTTCGTTTTAAGCTTGATTTTCATATTCAATCTAAGCATTACTCGCTTTAAGATCTATTTATTCATTTATATTATCACTTGTTGTATGTTTGTTGCTATGATTGTTTATTTAATTTCTGTTCGTTTTGGGTTTCATTTATTCTTTACTAGCAATTTCTCGTCGTTTTCACTTTGAATTTTAACAGGTATTTGTATCTGCTGAGCTTAAGTTTAAAATGGCCTTTACTTTTCTTGGAAAAACTCACTTTTTAGAAAGTTTTGTTTTAATTAATTTTTGTTCGTTTTTGATTGTAAAAAGTTTCAAGTTTTCAAAAATTCCTTATTTCGAAATTCAACTTCTTTTTTTTAAATCAAATGTTCCTCAAAGTATCAAAACTGGTATCAAAGTAACAATATCAAATTGAAAAAATGGGTTTGTGTTAACCTCGGAGTTTTTATTATCTGATGTTTTAACTATTTTTAATGAAATGGCTATCTAAAAAAAAAAATTCGAATGGGTTTGGGGAAGAAGGCGTGGGGGGGGGGATAATTAACCTTCGGTCTCTTTTGACTCTTTAAAAGTGAACTAGAACTTTCTATTTTCAATCAAATCAGCCCTCTCTGAAGTTTATACGAGCATCCCTTCTATGAGAGCCATATATATATCCCAAGAGAATAACTTACAACGCCTGTCCCTGGGTCCTGGGATTTGTGTGGACCCCAGAGTTTTAATATCTGATGGTTGAACTATTTTTAACAAAATAGTCACCTCAAATTTTTATCGGATGGGTTTATCCATCCAATAAAGCCAAAGGTGTGGAGCCCGGGAGGGGCTAGTTGCCCTCCAATCTTTTTTCACTCTGAAAAAATGAACTAAAACTTTTTGATTTTCATCCAAATGAACCCTCTCTGAAGTTTCTACGAGCATCCCTTTTATGAGAACCACAGACGGCCCCAGGACATAGCTTACAATTCCTGTCCTCCGGGTCCTGGGGGGGTTGCGTCGACACCGAACATTTTGTTATCCGACCTTTGAACTATTTTGAAAAAATGTTTCTCTCAAAGTTCTTATCGGATGAGTTTGAGGAAAATAGGACGTGGGGAGGGGGGCTAGTTGCCTTCCAACCTCTTTTGACTCTTAAAAAGTGAACGAGAACTTTCAATTTCCAATCAGATGAGCCCTCTCCGATGTTTATACGAGCATACCTTCCATAAGAACCATAGATGCCCCTAGAGCAATACTTACAACGCCCGCCCCGAGCCCTGAGACAGTTGTGTTGACACAGGAGTTTTTCTTATCTGACACGTGAATTTTTTTTTAATAAAATGGCTACCTCAAATTTTTTATCACATGTATTTGGGGAAAAAGGTCTTGGGGGGCTATTTGCCCTCCGATCACTTTTGACTCTTAAAAAGGACACTAGAACTCTCCACTTCCAATCAAATGAAACCCCTTTGAAGTTTATTTGTCGACCCCTTCTATATGAAGTGCCTCTGGGAAAAAATAAATGGAGTGTGGGGGGAGGCTAACTGCCGTCCAATCACTTTTGACTCTTAAAATGTGAATTACAACTTTCAATTTCCAACCAAATGAGCCGTCTATGAAGTTTATACGAGTATCCCTTCCATAGCAACCATATATGCCCCCAGAGCATAACTTGCAGTGCCCACCCCCGGGCCCCGGGGGGGGGGGCTGTGTCGACACCGTAGTTTTTGTTATCTGAACTTTGATTAATTTTTAACAAAATGTCTATCTAAAAAAAATGATCTGATACATTTTGGACGTGGAGAGGGGGGCTAGTTACCCTCCGATCGCTTATGACTCTTAAAAAGTGGATAAGAACTTTCAATTTCCAATCAAATGAGCCCTATCCGAAGTTTATACGAGCATCCCTTCCATAAGAACTATATATACACCTAGAGTACTGCTTATAATGCCTGTCTCCAGGACCTGGGGGAGGGGGTTGCGTCGACACAGGAATCTTTCTTATCTGACCTTTAAACTATTTTGAATGAAATGGCTATTATAAAAATTTGATCGGATAGGCATGGGAAAAAAGGGTGGGGGGCTAATTGCCCTTGAATATCCTTTGACTCTTAAAAATTGAACTAGGACTTTCAATTTCTGATCAAATGAGCCCTCACTGAAGTTTACACGAGCATCCCTTTCATAAGAACCACATACGCCCCCAGGACAACACTTACAACGCCTATCCCCAGGGCCCTGGGGGGGGGGAGTTTTTGTTATCTAATTTTTGAATAATTTCCAAAAACCTGGCTATGTCAAAATTTGTAGCGGATGGGTTCGGGTAAGAAGGGCTTGGGGGTGGGCTAGTTGCCCTTAACTCCTAAAAATTAAACTGGAACTGTCAATTTCCAATCAAATGAGCCCTCTAAGAAGTTTGTATGAGCATCCCTTTCATAAGAACCACACATGCCCTTAGGGCATAACTTAAAACGTCTTCCCCTGGGCCCTGGGTGGTTGTATTGACACCGGAGTTTTCCTTATACGACCTTTGAACTACTTTTAACAAAATGTCAATTTCAAAATTTTTTATCAGATGGGTTTGCAAAAAGAAGGCGGGGGGGGGGATAAGCTGCCCTCGGATCTCTTTTGACTATTAAAAAGTGAGCTCGAACTTTCAATTTTCAATCAAATGAGCCCTCTCTGAAGTTTATACAAGCGTCCCTTTTATGCGAACCATATATGCCCCAGGGCATAATTTACAACGACAGCCCTGTGGCCCTGGGGGTTGTGACGACACCTGAGTTTTTGTTATCGGACTTTTGAGCAATTTTTAACTTAATCCCTAGTTCAAAATTTTTATTGGATGCACTTGGAGAAAAAGAGGCTTGGGCGGGGGGCTAGTTGCCCTCCAATCTCTTTTGACTCTTAAAAAGTGAACTGGAACTTTCAATTTCCAAGCAAAAGAGTTCTCTTTGAAGTTAATACGAGCATCCCTTCTATAAGACCCATATATAGCCCCAGGGCATAACTTACAACGTTTGCCCCTGGGCCTTGGGGGGTTTTGTCGACACCGGATTTTTTTTTGTATAATCTTTAAACTATTTTTAACAAAAAAATTATTTCAAAATTTGAATCGGAGGCATTTGGGAAAAAAGGGTTTGGTGGGGGGTGAAGCTGGTTACCCTCCGACATCTTTTGAAGCTTAAAAAGTGAACTAGAACTTTCTATTTCCAATCCAATGAGCCCTCTCTAAAGTTTATACGAGGATTCCTTCCATAAGAACCACATATGCCCCCAGGGAATAACTTATAACCCTTGCCTTGAAGACTGTGGGGAGAGTGTCCTGCTCGAAAATATAATTTTCATAGAACTTTCAACGACGTTGAACAAAATGGCTATATCAAAATTTTGATTGGATGTGTTTGGGGAAATGGTGGGCGTGGAAGGGGTGTTAGTTGCCTTCCAATTTCGACTATTAAACAGAGAATTAGACATTTAAATTTCCTTATAAGCCCCCAGGGCATAACTTACAACCCTTGCCGTAAGGACTGTGGGAGGGGGAGGGTTTGTTATCCTCAAAGACCTAATTTCCTGATTTTTCAACCACGTTCAACAAAATGGCTATCTCAAAATTCTGATTGGATGTGTTTGGGAAAAGGTGGGACTGAGAGGGGGGTTAGTTGCCCTCCAATCACTTTCGACTATTAAAAAAGGCACTAGCCGTTTGAATTTCCAATCGAATGTGTCATTTTTGAAGTTCATACGACAAAGCTTTCTATAAAAACCTTATATGCCTCCAGGTGATAAATTACAACCCTTGCCCTGAGGGCTGTGGGGAACTGTCCCCTCAAAAACATAATTTCTATCTGGAAATCAAATACGCTGAACAAAATTGCTATCTCAAAATTTTGACTGGATGTGTTTGGGGAATTGGTGGTCGTGGAAGTTTTAGAACGAATTGAAGTGCTTAAAGGATGAAGGAAAAATTACACCTCAAGTCTATTACAAATGCCTGCCACGCAGTTCCTTGTGCCCTACATTATATGGACTTCCCAAAATTCATAAGCCTAACCTACCATTACGACCAATTGTGTCAAGTACAAGGTCACCAACAAGTGTTTTGAGCAAATGGTTAGTGTCAATCTGTAAACCACTTTTGTCTACACAAATTTCGTATATTAAGGATTCTTCGAATTTGATTGAAAACCTGAAAAAAGGAGAAATTTCTTCGAATTCTTTGCTTTCAAGCTTCGACATTGTATCAATGTACACAAATATTGATGTAGAAGCAGCCGAAACTCTTCTAGAAGGAAAGCTGTTAAGAAATTTGAATTTGATTAGTGGCAAAACGGATTTGGAAGTTTCTGTAATTATGTATTTAGTAAGGTTGTGCAATAAGTTCTCTTATTTTTTTCATTTAGAGGGGAGTATTTCGAACAAATAAATGGTTTACCTATGGGGGCCCCTTTATCCCCTTTATTAGCTAATATTTTTGTGGAGAATATTGAAACAATTGCGTTAGATTCATATTTTTTAAAACATATTTTCTGGGGCCGATATATGGATGACATTATTTCAGTATGGGATTATAGGGAGGAGGAATTAAAAGGATTTTTGGAACATCTTAATTGTTTGGGGGGATTTAAAGTTTACTGTTGAATTGGAAGAAAATGGGAAACTTCCTTTCCTTGATGTTCTTCTTTTGAAAAATCAAAATAGTCTGGATTTTAAAATTTACAGAAAACCGAAAAATAACAATAGATTTTGGTCTTATAGTCCCGGTCACGCTCGCCAAGTAAAAATTGGTTTGATCATTTGTTTAACTGATCGGATCTTTAGTATTTGCTCTCCAAAATTTCTTGAGGAGGAGTTGTCTTTTCTAAGGAAAATACTAATAAGCAACAAGCATCCAGAATGGTTAATTAACCAGACTTTTTCAAAAAGAAGAAAAAGGTTTCTAGAGATTTCTAAGGAAGTCTTGGAGAAAACTCGGGAGAAGGATGTTTTTTGTTCCTTGCCATATGTACCCGGGCTATTTGAAAAGCTTAAAAGAATTTTACAAAGCAAAGGTCTAAGGGTAGCTTTAAAGAGTAATAATACTTTGGGTAGTTTTCAAAATTCTTGGAAGGATCTAACTTCATTGGGACAACAAAGTGGGGTTTATCAGATCCCATGTACTTGCGGAAACTCATATGTGGGACGTACTAACCAGAGTTTGGAAATGAGATTATTACAACACAAAGATTCAATTTCTTCGGCTTTAAAGCAAGATTCTAAGTCTGAAGATTTTACTTCAGCCCTTTCAGAACATATTTTTAATCTTCCAGACCATTTTATTTTGTTCGAGAATGTCTCTTTGATTTCTAGGGATCGGGGTTTAAAGCAAAATTTTCGTGAAATTCTTGAAATAAAGAAAATCTTATTCAAGAATATTGCTTTGAATCGGGATACAGGTGAATATGGGCTGAACTCTATCTATGATAATTTATTAAAATCTGACAGAGTAAAGTTCAATTCACCCAATGTAGTTGACCTTTGTCCAAATGTTATATCATTGAACGCTAATGAACTGAATCCAAGAAGGTCAAAGAGAATAGCTTCCGCCTTTGCTTTGAAAAGAATTAGAGATTTAAACAATATGTAGTGTTATTTGATTTAGTATATAAACTTTTGTTTTAAATTGTTTTAGTTTAGTTTTACTACTGATGACGGTCACTGTATATGTGACCGAAATATCTGGTATTTTGTGAATTTCTATCACTGTTATCATCATCACTGTCTATTAAAAGGATTTTATCCCTATTTGAACTTTTATTTATCGTCATGGAAAGGCAGTGTGGTCTCCGAAATTATCTACGTTGAAAGTTCTGGAAATTATATGTTTGAGCAGGACACTCCCCCCACAGTCTTCAATGGCAAGGGTTATAATTTATGCCCTGGGGGCATATATGGTTCTCATGGAAGGAATGCTCGTATAAACTTCGGAGAGGGCTCATTTGATTGGAAATTAAAAGTTCTAGTTAACTTTTTAAGCGTCAAAAGATATTGGAGGGTAACCAGCTTCCCCCCCCCAAACCCCTTTTTCCCAAATGAATCCAATAAAAATTTTAAGACAGCTATTTTGTTAAAAATAGTTCAAAGATCATATAACAAAAATTCCGGTGTCGACACAACCCCCCAGGGCACGGGGGCAGGCGTTGTAAGTTATGCCCTGGGGCATATATGGGTCTTATGCAGGGGATGCTCGTATTAACTTCAAAGAGGGCTCATTTGATGGGAAATCGAAAGTTCTAGTTCACTTTTTAAGAGTCAAAAGAGATTGGAGGGCACCTATCCCCCCGCCTCCACGCTCTTTTTTCCTCAAGCCCATCCAATAAGAACTTTGAGATAGTTTTTTTTTTTAAATAGTTCAAAAACCATAAAACAATAACGCAGGGGTCAACACAGCCCCCCCAGGTCCAAAGGGCAGGTGTTGTAAGTTATGCCCTGGGGGAATATATGGTTCTTATTGAAGGGATGCTCGTAAAAAATTCAGAGATGGCTCATTTGGTTGGAAATTGAAAGTTCTAGTTCAGTTTTTTAGAATCAAAAGAGATTAGAGGGCAAATAGCCCCCCCCCATACGTCCCTCTTTCCCCAAATGCATCCATTAAAAATTTTGAGATAGCCATTAAGTTAAAAATTGCTCAAAAGTCAGAAAACAAAAACTCAGGTGTCGTCACAACCCCCAGGGCCCAGGGAAAGGCGTTGTAAGTTATGCCCTTGGGCATATATAGTGCGTATGAAAGGGATGCTCATTTAAGCTTCAGAGAGGGCTCATTTTATTGGATTTTGAAAGTTCAAGCTCACTTTTTAATAGTCAAAAGAGATTCGAGGGCATCTAGCCCCCCCCCCACGCTTTCTTTTTCAAAACCCATCTGATGAAAATTTTGAGATAGACATTTTGTTAATAAGAAAAAATCCGGTGTCAATAGAACCCCCCAGGGCACAGGGGAAGGCGTTGTAAGTTATGTTCTAAGGCCATGTATGGTTATTATGAAAGGGATGCTCGTATAAACATCATAGAGGACTCATTTGATTGGAAATTGAAAGTTCTAGTTCATCTTTTAAGAGTCAAGAGGGTTAAACTAGCCCCCCTCCCACGCTCTTTTTCCCCGAACCCGTCCGCTACAAATTTTGAGATAGCCAGTGTTTTGGAAATTGTTCAAAATTAGATAACAAAAACTCCCCCCCCCAGAGCCCGGGGGATAAGCGTTGTAAGTGTTGACCTTGGGGTGTATATGGTTCTTAAGAAGGGGATGCTCTTATAAACTTCAGAGGGGGCTCATTTGATTGGAAATCGAAAGTTCTAGCTCAATTCTTAAGAGTCAACAGATATCCGAGGGCAACCAGCCCCCCCCCCCTTAACACCCTTTTTTCCCCAAGACCATCCGATAAAATGTTTATAATAGCCATTTCATTAAAAATAGTTCAAAGGTAAGATAAGAAAAATTCCTGTGTCGACGGAACCCGCCAGGGCCTGGAGGCAGGCGTGAAGAGTAATTCTCTAGGGACATACATAGTTCTTATGGAAGGGATGCTCGTATAAACTTCGGAGATGGCTCATTTGATTGGAAATTGAAAGTTTTTGTTCACTTTTTAAGAGTCGAAAGAGATCGGAGGGCAACTAGCCCCCCCCCCTCCACGTCCTAAATGCATCAGATATTTTTTTTTTGGATAGACATTTTGTTAAAAAATAGTTCAAAGTTCAGATAAAAAAACACCAGTGTCGACACAAACCCCCAGGGCCCGGGGGTAGGCGTTGTAAGTTATGCCCTGGGGCATATATGGTTGTTATGGAAGGGATGCTCGTACAAACTTCATAGAGGGGTCATTTGATTGGAAATTGAAAGTTGTAATTCAATTTTTAAGAGTCAAAGGCGATTGGAGGGCAGCTAGCCTCCACCCACACTCCATTTATTTTTTCACAGAGGCACTTCATATAGAAGGGTCGTCGTATAAACTTCAGAGGGGGTTCATTCGTTTGGAAGTGGAGAGTTCTAGTGCTCTTTTTAAGAGTCAAAAGTGATTGGAGGGCAACTAGCCCGACAAGCCCTTTTTCCCCAAATGCATCTGATAAAAATTTGAGGTAGCCATTTTGTTAAAAATAGTTCAAAGATCATGTAACAAAAACTCCTTTATGTATGGTCATCTCGTTAAAATAGTTCAAAGGTCAGATAAGAAAAACTCTTGTGTCGACACAACCCCCCAGGGCCGGGGCAGGCGTTGTAAGTATTGCTCTGGGGGCATATATGGTTCTTATGGAAGTTATGCTCGTATAAACTTCAGAGAGGGTTCATTTGAATGGGAATTATTGAAAATAGATTGAAAATCTATTTGATTGAAATTGATTTTCATTTGATTGAAAATAGAAAGTTCTAGTTCACTTTTAAAGAGTCAAAAGAGCCCGAAGCTTAATCTAGTCCCCCCAAGCCCTTTTTCCCCAAACCCATCCGATGAAAATTTTGAGATAGCAATTTTGTTAAAAATAGTTCAAACATCAGATATTAAAAACTCCGATGCTGACTCAAACCCATTATTCACTTTGATATTGTTACTTTTATCAGTTTTGATACTTTGATGAATATTTGATTTTTTTTTAAGTTTGATTTTGAAATAAGGAATTTTTAAAAAACTTGAAATTTTTGCAATCAAAAACGAACAAAAATTAATTAAAAAAACTTTCCGAAAAATAAGTTTTTCAAAGAAAAGTAAAGGCCATTTTAAACTTAAGCTCAGCAGATACAAATACCTTTTAAAATTCCAA
Source organism: Artemia sinica (assembly GCA_027921565.1). Lineage (NCBI taxonomy): Eukaryota > Metazoa > Arthropoda > Branchiopoda > Anostraca > Artemiidae > Artemia > Artemia sinica. The sequence goes on along the minus strand of CM051265.1, from coordinate 16,940,734 downwards.
CTCAGAACGACCAGAAATTACTATCAAAGAATAAATGAAACCCCAAACAAACAGAAATTAAATAAACATTCATAGCAAAAACATGCAACAAGTAATAATATAAATAAATAAATAGATTTTAAAGTGAGTAATGCTTAGATTGAATATGAAAATCAAGCTTAAGACGAAAAAAAAATATTTTCCTATTGAAGTGCAAATGAAACTTAAAACGAACAGAAATTAAATAACAATCAATGCAAACAAATATACAATAGATATTAATGTAAATTGATAAATAAATCTTAAAACGAGTGAAACTTAAATTTAATATGGAAATCAAGCATGAAACGAACAAAAATCACCACAAACAAGAGTTTGGGTATGACCTCCTTCTCTCACTGTAAAACTCTAAAACCTACTGCGTCATTGGCGCTTTACTGAAAACTGTATGCGTCTTGAACAGTCTTGGAAAGTATAAACAACATCAAATTGAATATTTGATGTATAATTATATTAATAGTTGAAAGATCCATCAGTTCAAGAATTTATCTCACTGTAATTGTATTTTTATTATCGATGCTGTAAGAACTGGAAAAGAAAATATTTGCAATATAATCTGTTTTCAGTTGCCAATGACGCAGTAGGCTTTTGGTGTTTATTTACAGTTAGGAAAAGAGGCAGTATCCAAACACTTGTTTTAGTGAAACTATATTCGTCTTAAACAATTTACAAACAATTACAAAAGGAATTATTTGTCATAAAATTGGTTTTCAGTAAAGCGCCAGTGACGCAGTAGGTTTTAGACTTTTACAGTGAGAGAAGGAGGTTATACCCAAACTCTTATTTGTGGTGATTTTTCTTCGTTTCAAGGTTTATTTCCATATTCAATTTAAGTTTCACTCGTTTTAAGATCTATTTATTCATTTATATTATTACTTGTTGTATGTTTTTGCTGTGATTGTTTATTTAATTTCTGTTCGTTTTGGGTTTCATTTATTCTTTAATAGTAATTTCTGGTCGTTTTGAGTTTGAATTTTAAAAGTTATTTGTATCTAATGAGCTTAAGTTTAAAATTGCTTTTACTTTTCTTTGAAAAACATATTTTTCGGAAAGTTTTTTTTAATTAATTCATACAAGAGTTATAACAATGTGCATCCAATTCTTTGTTTAGCTGTTAGCAGATTTGAGGTTTTATTTATTCAATAAAAAAAAAACTATTTTGTTTAACTAAGGAGCGACAGTAAGGAAAGTGAGGAGCAACACTAAAACTCGAAACGAACATAAATCATTCTGTATATGAAGGGTTGCCCCCTCCTCACACATTTTTACAAAAGCTTCCTATTCTAATTAAACGGCCCCTGTCTTCCAGTAGCCATTCTTAAAAAATTGGGACATACAGTCAAACTATTGTGTAAACAGTGAGGTATTGAGGAGGGGGCAATCCTTCATAGTAATTTCTGTTGACCTTTCAAATAATGCAGGTAAATCTAACTCACCCTCTTTGAAATATCCCCCTCGTGGAAAATCCTCCATGAAAATTTCATCCAACTTATAGTACACTCTCCCCTCCCCACTCAAGTTCCCTCCAGACAATTCAATCCTCGGTGAATATCCCCCCTCGTCGTAAAACGTCGTGCGGACGTTTCAGCATGAAAAATATTCCTTAGTATACTTTCATTTGTAAAAGACTTCAATCTCTAATCGGTTTCTCGATCCCTCCGGAAATGGCCCCTTCCGTGGAATTTTTTTTCAGGAAATCATAACTCGCGGTAACATGCAAAATTGAGTTGACAAAGAGAATGTAAGGCAATTAAAAATAATTTCATATAGGAATTCTGTCAAATCCCCCAGTGTAAAATTTTTCCTGGAAAATTCCCCCCCCCCCGGAAATTTCCCTCCCCAAGGATGATTCTCCATATGGAAATACACCTCAAGCACACACCCCCCCCCCCCCCCGAAAAATGTCTGTATATTTCCCAGTAACATATACTATACGTAAACATTGGGCAAACTTCATAACTTACAGGCCTCTCCCCACGGACTCTGTGGGTCATTTTACTCCTAAGGACATAGTTATTTGATCTTTCAACTATACTCTAAAGTTTTTTTTTGTACTTTCATCAGAGCTATTTCTTCTAATTAACGGCCTTTTGTGATTAAGGGGTCATTCTTAAAGAATTGGAACAAAATTTGAACTTAGCGTAAAGAGTAAGGTACTGACGAGGAGGTGAACCCCCTAATATACGTAATAAAAATATACGAATATAGACCTTCGTTACCCAACTTAATTCGTAAGTTACGTCTGAACAAAATTTCGAGAAAGCCATTTAGCAAAAAAAGTAAAATTAATATGCAAATTTTGTTTTAATTATTTACGTACGGTGAACCAAAATAAAAGCTGCATTAACTCAAAAATGTTCAGAAATTAAATAAAGAAACAAGTTTTTTTTAATTGAGAGCAAGAAGCGACATTAAAACTTAAAACAAGCAGAAATTATTCCGTCTATGAAAGGGGCTGCCCCCTCCTCATCCCCTCGCTCTTTACGCTAAAGTTTGACTCTGTCTCACAGCTTTGTTTTTTGAAACAATAAAACAACTTTGGCGTAAATAGCGAGGGGTTGAGGAGGGAGCAGCCCTTCTTATATACGGAATAATTTCTTTTCGTTTTAAGTTTTAATGACGCCCCTTGCTTTCAGTTAGAAAAAACTTTTTTTTTTTATTTAATATCAGATAGCTTTGGGAAATAAATGGGCGGGGGATGGTGGCCAGTTGCCCTCCATTTTTTTTTTCACTTAAAAAGGGCACTAAAACTTTCAATGTCCATTTGAATGCGCCATTACCCAATCTTCTAGGATCATCATTTCAATACGATCATCCCTGGAAAAAAAAAAAATTATAAACACGCATCCGTTATCTTTCTTCTGGCAAAAATGGCGAAACTCCACATTTTCAAACAGTTCGTGGTAACGAACTGTAAGTAAGGAGCGACCCGGCTCAATGGTAACCGAAACTCTAGAAAACGGTATTTTGATACAAATAGATACATCAAAAGAATCACATTTTAATGCTGATTTCAAATATATAAGTTTCATCAAGTTTAATCCTACCCATCAAAAGTTAGGCGCCTGAGAAAATTTGGCTGATTTTCGAAAAAGGGGGGAAAGACCCCCTAAAAGTTATAGAACCTTAATGAAAATCACACCATCATATTCCGCGTATCAGAGAACCCTACTGTAGAGGTTTCAAGCTCCCATCTACAAAAATGTGGAATTTTGCGTTTTTTGCCAGAAGAAAGATCACGGGTGCGTGTTTATTTTTTTTTTTTTTTTTTTTTTTTTTTTTTTTTTCTTTTTTTTTTTTTTTTTTTCCAGGGGTGATCGTATCGAACCAGTTGTCCTAGAATATCGTGGAAGGGTTCATTGGAATGGAAATTGAAAGTTCTAGTGCCCTTTTTAAGTGACCAAAAAAATGGAGGGCAACTAGGCCCCCTCCCACGCTCATTTTTTTCCCAAAGTCACCTGATCAAAATTTTGAGATAGCCATTTTGTTCAGCATGTTCGAAAATATTATAAGTATGTCTTTTAGGATGACTTAATCCCCCGAACTTCCCGGGGGGAGGGCTGAAAGTTATGAACTTTACCCAATGTTAACATATAGTATTGGTTATTTGGAAGTATACAGACGTTTTCAGGGGAGATTTTTCCTGGTAGTGGGGGGGGGTCAGGGGTTATGTGGGAGGATCTTTCCATGAAGGAAGTTTTCATGGGGGAAGGGACATTGCTATGAAGGGGACGCCGGACTTCCCAGCATTATTTAAAAAAAGATCATAAATTTAATATAAAAAAACAAGTATTTCAACTGCAACAGCAGCATTATCGAAACTTTAAACGAACAGAAAATATTACATATATAATTGGGTTCACCCCGTAATCAATGCCTCGCTCTTTAAGCCAAAGATTTTTTAGTACTTTCATAAGAGCTATTTATTCTAATTAACGGCCTTTGTGATTAAGCGGTCATTTCTAAAGAATTGGAACAAAATTTGAACTTTCGCTTAAAGAGCAAGGTATTGACTAGGGGGCGAACCCCCTAATAAGTGTATTAAAAATATATGAATATAGAAGTTCGTTACGTAAGTTAATTCGTAAGTTACGTATATTTATTACTAATAAAAACGTTCGTAAATAAAATTAAACAAGGTTCGAGAAAGCTATTTAACTAAATAAAAGTAAATTAATATGAAAATTTTGTTTTAATTATTCATGTACGGTGAGCCAAGATCAAAACCTGCATTTATTCAAAAACGTTCAAAAATTAAATAAAAAAAACCAAGTTTTTTAAACTGAAAGTAAGGAGCGACATTAAAACTTAAAACGAACAGAAATTATTCTGTATATGAAAGAGACTGTCCCCTCCTCAAACGCCTCGCTCTTTACGCTAAAGTTTGACTCTGTCTCACAACTTTATTTTTTAAAACAATAAAAAACTTTAGCGTAAAGAGCGAGGCGTTGAGGAGGGGACAGTCTCTTTCATATACAGAATAATTTCTGTTCGTTTTAAGTTTTAATGTCGCTCCTTACTTTCAGTTTAAAAAACTTGTTTTTTTTATTTAATTGTATATAGGAAGTTGAATCTTTTATAATAGGGTTCTCAGATAATTTTAAGGTGTGTTTTTCTCCTATATCGAAAATCAGGCAAAATTTGTCAGGCTCGTAACTTTGATGCGTAACACTAAACTTGATGAATCTTATATATTTAGAATCAGCATAATAGGCTAATTCTGTTAATGTGTCTATTCACATCAAAATTCTGTTTTTTAGAGTTTCGGTTACTATTGAGCGGATTTGCTCCATACTTACCGATTTTTACCCCGAACTCTTTGACTGTGCTATAAGGGGTCTTAACTTGGAGTAATATTTTGCCAGGAATCCTCCACCATTGTTTTTACAAAAATAAAACCAAATAACTAGAAAAAATAGTGCGCAGACATTAGTATACAAGACCTAACTTAAAAGAAGCACAACAAAAAACAAACAAATGAAGAAAAGCAAATGCTTAAAATTGCATTTTTCAGAAATCAATAACAATCATAGAAATGATAGTCTGCTCAAAACCAACATAACTGAATAATTAAAAGAGATAGAAATTGGACCGTGTAAATATTCCGTTTTACATTCAGTTAATCTTTGTTTGTTTTTTTCTGGTGAGGGTAGCTACTGTTTATATGTCCAAAATAGTCGAAAATAAAAAGTTTTACTGTCTTAGAAGGGACAATTTTCCGTTCCTTGAAATTTAGTTTGGTCACACAAGATGGAAATATAATGCAGCAATCCTAGTCACCTAAGAACTGTCTAAAGAACTTTTGAGTTTTAAAATTCAGCGTAAAAAATCTTTTTGGAACAAAGAAATAGTTTTTGGGGTAAAAAAAGTAATTTTATTTTGTCCTTCTTTTAACTATCCTTGCAAATACGTTGTTAATAATAATCAACTTTGTATGTTTATACTGAAGCCTAAGAAGTTTAGACATAAATTTTCTTTCCGCTGATAGCCTAATCTCATGAATCTTTTAGCAGCAATAGAAACCATTGGCAACCAAAAGACTCACACCTCAGAGACAGACCCAGGAATACCTTGCGACGAACGTACCAGAGAGACCTGCGTAACCTCCACTTATCAATCCAACTTTTGTGAGATAACATTCTGACAGCAGCAAACCGTCGGGAAGATTGGCGGCTCCTTTTCGACGCCCTATGTGCCTCTGGAGATACAGGTGGATCTAAGGTCTAAATATTTTTGGACAGGAAAATAATAAATGATCTAATTAAAATCCTTAATCACTCATCAATTAATTAATAACTGATCATTTCATTACAGCGCAGATATAACCATTTGTATTTTTTTACACATCTCACTTGTAAAACATCCATTCAAAATCTTCTCATCTGCAAATTGTTTTCTAGCCATCTTAACCTGTCTTTTGTCATAGCCGTAGAAAGTAGTCAAATTAAATTTCTTATGCAGCTTATTGTTTGATATGCGACATGCTGATGATTTAAGCATCCTAGATGAAAGTGTGAGCAAAATGAATGAAGTTTTAGAGGTTTTGCGAGTTCAGGGTGCTAGAATAGGTTTGAAAATTAATGTTAAGGAGACTAAGTCGCTAAGGCTAGGAATAAGTGAAGATGTAAAGGTGATATTGAGTAACGAAAATATTGATCAGGTGGGCAGCTTCACTTACCTTGGTAGCATTATTAGAAAAGATGGTGGGAGCAGTGAAGATGTTAAAAGTAGAATAGCCAAGGCTCAGGGTGTTCTTTCACAGTTAAAAACAGTTTGGAAGAATAGGAAGATAAGTCTGCAAACGAGGATTAGAATATTAGAAGCTACAGTGATGACAGTGGTCAAATATGGCTCTGAAGCATGGACGCTCCGAAAAGCGGATGAAGTTTTGCTAGATGTTTTCCAGAGAAATTGCTTAAGGATTGTTCTGGGTACCCGGCTGACTGACCGTATTTCAAGCAATAGGTTATACGAAAAATGTGGTTCAATACCGCTCTCTAGGGCTATAATGATAGAAAGGTTAAGGTGGCTAGGACACGTTGTGCGGATGAAGGATGACAGATTGCCGAAGATTGTTCTTTTCGGCCAACCGTCTAGGGCTAAACGGAAAGCGGGTCGTCCTCGTCTGGGGAGGGAGGACGTCATAAAGATAGATACAAAGGAAATGGGAACTTCGTGGGCGGGTGTAAAAAGGGAGACTTTGAATAGATTGGGGTGGAGGATAAGCATGCGTAGCTGTGTTGGCCACAGGCAGCTTGGTGCTGCGGTGTGTTGTTAGTAGTAGTAGTAGTATACACGTACCAAAGATTGTCCTTAGGAGTATCCTCTATAAAATATTTAATACATCTTCAAAATTTCGAAGTGCCCACGATGCTAAGCCAGTTTTGATGACTCCCTTTAGCATGGCTTCCAGTTATCCTGAGCAGACCTATGCTCCTACTTTGTAATTGTTTTACCATGCTTCTCGGATATTCTAATTTTTAGATGTTCACTGTATCCAGCATCTTTCCAAATCCTACTACCTAGGCTAGTTAAGCTATTCACTTTATACGTTTTCTTGTTTCCTAACATCTCCTCACCACCCCTGACTTATTCCTAGTTTAAGCCAGGTAGTCTTCTTATCAGTATTTTAACCTTGTTCTTTTACAACTCCCAAAAACACATTTATTTCGTTAAATTTTATTTAGAACATTCATCATTTTCGTATTCTACTAGAGTTTACAAGTCTATTAATCCGCTAGAGTTTTACCTTTCCTTTGATACTAGTAGTAATGCATCTATTGAAATGACGATTACATGAATATACAGTGCAGTTTCACGATTAGAAGAATATACAGTGCAGTTTGATGTGTACATTGCAAAAAGCGACCAATCCTTTTATATTATATACCTATAAAGTGAACAAAAACGTTTTGAAAGTAAAATTGAGATTGTATAACGCAGCCAGACGGGTTTTTGAGACATTTTCATCATAAAATGTTTTTTTTTCTTTAAACCAAAAACTAGAAATTGTCAATTTGCGGATTTATGAATGATTTTGTAGGAAGAGCTGTCTATCACCCATGCATTATCCACTGTTCCATTTCTTTGAAGTATGTGCTATCAGAATGGTTTCTGATTTTTTGGACAATTGCCTTTAGTCAAGAGTAGTTTGTTAGGAATGTGTCACTAGATAGCATTTGTGAATTGGATCGTATGAAGGTTGGAGAAAAAAAAGGCTATAGCATTTGCGAATTGGACTATACGAACGATATTAATTGAATAATAGGGAAAAAACAGAGCTAGATAACATTTGCAAATTGGATCGTATGAAGGTGGAGAAAAAAGGGTTAAACTGATTATTGGATAATTGCCTTTAGTCAAGACTAGTTTGTTAGGAATGTGTCGCTAGATAGCATTTGTGAATTGGATCGTATGGAGGTTGAAGAAAAAAAGGCTATAGCATTTGCGAATTGGACTATACGAACGATATTAATTGAATAATAGGGGAAAAAACAGAGCTAGATAACATTTGCGAATTGGATACAGCCATATCGTATTCAAAATATTTTCTTGGAAAGAAATTTAAGTTTTGTATTAATTTTGGGTATCTATGGATATTCATTGAGTTATATAATTAAGGAAGTTGCTAATTAAAGAATAGTAGGCTAAACCCAGAATTGATTGATTGATTGACATATGCTGTTAAAAGCTAACTCAAAATGCAAAAAAGGATATAACTTTCGCGAATTGAACTGTATCAACGATATTAATTGAAAAATAGGGAAAAAACAGAGGTAGATAACATTTGCAAATTGGAATCATATGAAGGTGGAGAAAACAGGGTTAGACTGATTAGCAGTTAAGGTAACCCCGAAGGGCTTGTTAGCTCAGGCAATTTGTTATAAATTTGAGACAACATCAATCTTTGAAAATGGTTAATGATGATAGAATGACATTGTGAGTTGACCTAGCTTTACCTCTCCGATGTGTCCTGTATAATACACAAGTGGTGTTTGAACAGTGTTTTCAATTTAAAATAGGGTCTAACGTTATAGTATACTAAAAAGTTGATACTAAGAGTGATGTAGATGGCAAGAAAAGAATGTTAATAATGAAATTCAGAACAAACCTTAGAAATCCTTACAAATCAAGTAGTGAGGTGTATACGAGTATGAACCGCCAAGGATCATAAGCACCAATTACCCTAACCACCAGGGACCTCAACCCCCAAAGATTCCCTATACCCAAACTTGAATGGGGCCCCCTCCACTCCAATTTTTTGCCCCCCCCCCCCTTTTTTTCTTTTTTTAACATGATATTTTTTTAACTTTTTTTTTACATCTCTAAGAATGACATGTAACTTACTTAAAAATAAAAGAAATCATATTTAATATTTTCCAAATTCAAAATGAGAATGATATAGATATGTTAGTCGCAACTTTTACTATTAGAAAAATATTGTTTGTAGTAGCACTTTTGTTTTATTGGACTAATTTTTTTTGGACTTCGGAATTATTCAACTTTTTTTTCATCTATCTTAAAATGACATGAAATATGCTTATGGCTCTAACAATTGTACTCTATACTTGCACATAAACACGATGTGGCTTTCCCAATGGTACTCTATGTCCGTTTATCGACACTAGCTAGTTTATTGAATGTATTAAATCAGTATTTTTTACACACTGGAACAATAAACACAACTCATATCTCTAAGAAGTGAAAATGAAGCATTTTAAGAAAGTATGTTCACATGATAGTGTTATTGTAGCATTGAATGCTGACAAGGAGAAGTATTTAAACTATGAAATAAGTACAAGTGGTAGCACCATCGGAAACGTATGCGGGCATTGTCATAACAGTAAGGAATTAAATTTCTTTGGAGTACCAAAAAAATTCAACTCTTATGATGGTGGATATGCGTGATTGAGATCTCCGGAGACGATTGCACTCAAAGAGAATGCCAACATAAAATAATCGTTGATGATAGAGGACAACTCCTTGCTACTGTTGCAGGTAAAACATTACCAACTGATACATCCTATCGTCAGCTATCGGGCACTAGCATTCAACGGAAGATCAAAAAAAGAAAGGCCTACTCTTCTACTAATATCATAAACCATATCTTGTCTACGTACCGAAACTGTTACCTGTGTAAAAATAATGTGATAATAGACAGTGAAATTGCCAGAAAAATAAAAAGGGCAATGGCAGAGAATATCACTATGGAATATAAAGATGAATCGATGAAAAACAAAGTACCAGCAAACGTTACTACCATTTATCAAACAGTCAATGAACCAAATAATACCAAAGACGAAAAGCATATTGAGCCTGTCGATGACAAGCCAGTAAAAGTTGTGTTTGACTCAAAATGGAATAATGATTATTCTGCTGATTACGAACTAAGAGAAGACAATAGCTACAATATCAAGAGAGAACATGGTGAACTATTTTATGGAACAGATTCAAAATGTCCAAAGTTGATCATTGATATTAATAATGTATCATAATATATTTTTGTATTAATATTCTACATAGCATTATTTCATTAAAAATATATTATGCATTACATTGTTATGTGTTCATTATTTTTAGAGTATGCTAGCCTATCAAACGTTTAGAATGTCTATTAAAGCATCGGAGATGTAAGAAAAAGAATTTTCATACATCTATTATCTGACACATGGGATAACATTGACAAAATCTAGGTATCAGAATGAATAAATTCTTTATCAACATCCGTTGTTGAATGTGTCATTATGAAAAAATTGTAAGTAAGTAAGTAAGTATGTAACAAACTCTTTCTTGAATTCATCTCTTGGATACACAATACAGAAATTTAATTCAGGAAATTATGAAAAAAATTGAAAAAATCCTTTATTAACATTCATTATCGATTGAAGTCGCTTCCTAGACAGACAATACAGCAATTTCACAAAATCTAAGTATAAGAGTGATTAAATTCTATATCAACATCCATTTCTCGGATACATAGGAAAAAGTTGACAAAATCTAAGTGTTAGAGTGAATAAATTTTTTTATCAACATCTTTTGTCAGACACATCGGATAAAATTGACAGAATCGAAGTGTCAGAGTGAGTAAATATTTTTATCAACATCCTTTTTTTATCTCAATATCCTTTGCCAGATACATCGAATAAAATTGATAAAATATAAGTGTCAGAGTGAATAATTTTTTTTTATCAACATCCTTTGTCAGATACATCAAATAAAATTGACAAAATCTAAATTTCAGAATGAATAAATTCATTAACAACATCCTTTATCGGATATGTCGGATAAAATTGACAAAATCTAAGTATCAGAGTGACTAAATTCTATATCAACATCCTTTTCTCGGATACATAGGATAAAAGTGACAGAATCTAAGTGCCAGAGTGAATAAATTTTTTATCAAAATCCGTTGTCAGATACATCAAATAAAATTGACAAAATCTAAATTTCAGAATGAATAAACTCATTATCAACATCCTTTATCGTATATGTCGGATAAAATTGACAAAATCTAAGTATCAGAGTGAATAATTTTTTTATCAACATCCTTTGCCAGATACATCGAATAAAATTGATAAAATATTAGTGTCAGAGTGAATAATTTTTTTTATCAATATCCTTTGTCAGATACATCAAATAAAATTGACAAAACCTAAATTTCAGAATGAATAAATGCTTTAACAACATCCTTTATCGCGTGTGTCGGATAAAATTAACAAAATCTAAGTATCAGAGTGACTAAATTCTATATCAACATCCTTTTCTCGGATACAAAGTATAAAATTGACAAAATCTAAATTTCAGAATGAATAAACTCATTATCAACATCCTTTATCGTATATGTCGGATAAAATTGACAAAACCGAAGTATCAGAGTGAATAATTTTTTTTCAACATCCTTTGCAAGATAAATCGAATAAAATTGATAAAATATAAGTGTCAGAGTGAATAACTTTTTTTATCAACATCCTTTGTCAGATACATCAAATAAAATTGACAAAATCTAAATTTCAGAATGAATAAATGCTTTAACAACATCCTTTATCGGATATGTCGCATAAAATTGACAAAATCTAAGTATCAGAGTGATTAAATTCTATATCAACATCCTTTTCTCGGATACATAGGATAAAATTGACAAATTATAAGTGTTTGAGTGAACAAATTTTCTTTTTAACATCCTTTGCCAGATACATTGGATAAAATTGACAAAATCTAAGTATCAGAGTGAATAAATTCATTATTAACATCCTTTGTCGGATATGTTGGATAAAATTGACAAAATCTAAGTATCAGCGTGAATAATTTTTTTTATCAACATCCTTTTCCAGTTACATTGAATAAAATTGATAAAATATTAGTGTCAGAGTGAATAAGTTTTTTTATCAACATCCTTTGTCAGATACAACGAATAAAAATTGACAAAATCTAAATATCAGAATGAATAAATGCTTTAACAACATCCTTTATCGGATATGTCGGATAAAATTGACAAAATCTAAGTATCAGAGTGATTAAATTCTATATCAACATCCTTTTCTCGGACACATAGATTAAAATTCACAAAATCTAAGTGTTAGAGTGAATATTTTTTTTGTCAACATCCTTTGCCAGTTACATCGGATAAAATTGACAAAATCTAAGTGTCAGAGTGAATAAATTCAGTATCAACATCCTTTGTCGGATATGTCGGATAAAATTGATAAAATCTAAGTATCAGAGTGATTAAATTCCATATCAACATCTTTTTCTCGGATACATGGGATAAAATTGACAAAATCTAAGTATCAGCGTGAATAAATGCTTTATCAACATCCTTTAAAAGCATTATCATAATCATTTGTCGGCTATATCGGATAAAATTGACAAAATCTAAGTATCAGAGTGATTAAATTCTATATCAACATCCTTTTCTCGGACACATAGATTAAAATTGACAAAATCTAAGTATAAAAGTGAATAATTTATTTTTTATCAACATCTTTTATCAGTTACCACAATTATAATTAACAAAATCTAAATATCAGAGTGAATAAATGCTTTTTCAGCATCCTTTGTCGGATATGTTGAATAAAATTGACAAAATTTAAATATTAGAATGAATAAATGCTTTAAAAACATCCTTTGTCGGATATGTTGGACAAAATTGACAGAATCTAAGTATCAGAGTTACTAAATTCTATATCAACATCCCTTTCTCGGGTACGTGGTATAAATTTGACAAAATCTAAGTAGCAGAGTGAATAAATTAATTATCAACATCCTTTGTCGGATGTGTCGGATAAAATTGACAAAATCTAAGTATCAGAGTGATTAAATTCCATATCAACATCCTTTTCTCGGATAAATGGGATAAAATTGACAAAATCTAAGTATCAGAGTGAATAAATGCTTTATCAACATCCTTGAAATGCATTATCAACATCATTTGTCGGCTATATCGGATAAACTTGACAAAATTTAAGTATCAGATTGAACTATTTCTATATCAACATCCCTTTCTCGAATACTTGGGATAAACTTGACAAAATCTAAGTATCAGAGTTATTAAATTCTATATCAACATCCCTTTCTCAGATACATGGGATAAAATTGACAAAATCTAAGTATCAGAGTGAATAAATGCGTTATCAATATCCCTTAAATGCATTATCAACATCACATGTCAGATACATCGGATAAAATTGACAAAATCTAAGTACCAGAAAGAATAAATTCGTTTTCAAAGTTTTTATCGGATACATCAGATAACAGTCATAAAATTCAAGTTCTATTCATTTTGACTTCATGCGTCGTTACGTTGAATTTAGGTTAGACCGGTTATAGATGGCAGCTCACCCGCTCAGACACACAGTCATAGTGAGAGAGATATTCCAAAAGTTGAGTTAATTTAGGTTCACTTAGAGTGGCCAGACATGTATTGGAATAAGCAAACATCCGCCCAGACACACAGACAAAAAGAGTGAGAGAGATAAAAACACATACAAATACGTAGATTTAGACACAAAACCGAGAAAGACATGGAGTGTACACCGCGACGGCCCATACATAGTGAGAGAGACAAGCAAAGTCGACATAGCTTTATTTCATTTTTTAAGGTTAATTTAGACTAGGTTACGTGCGCGCACGTAACTGCGCTTGGTGGTTCCCCGTAATTAAGTTTGTTATTTTTCTTTTTTACTCAGACTAAGCCCAGCTGTCTATTATAAGATTTTAGTTGTCTCCTTTATACCTTGCCAAAACATTAGGCGATCGTTAATTTACCATCAGGGAAAAAATTATTTGTATCGTATCAGATATCGTATTAGATACGTATTAGATACGATTGGTCGAATTTCATTTCATTTATTTTAATCCGCAAAAAAAATACTTCCAAAACTTCTTGTAATTATATTTTCTAAATCAGCTGCTATCAAGGGACTAGTAAAAAACATTGATGAGCTAAAAAGCGATCCTAATTATACATAAATGAAATAGGCTTAGCAATATTTTTAAGCTATAATTTCGTCAAACTTGTCGTTTATTTCATAAAGGTCACATGACCCAGCACAGGCACAAAGCAATTCACACTTTCGGATTCCCGCACAGGAGCACTTTCCAATGCATATATTTCTACATTTGCAATGGACTGCAACACGGCTTAAAGAAATCGGCCACTGTGCCAATGAATTTGTCAGAGTAATAACCCCAATAGCGCCATTGTATACCAATCCGAAATTTAGGGGATCTAGAACTATTGGTTCACACTCCGTACCCTGTAAAATCATTCCCCACTGAAATACAACACCAAGGATGGGATATTTAATGCCGTTTTCAGTAGACGGAAGGTTTTTCAAGGATTTTTTTTTTCAAAGAAATAAGCTCACTCGTAAGTCATTAAGGGAGTTTTTTAAGTACTTTTAAAAAAGTGTCTTATTCTTCTAATTAAACGGCCCTTGTGTTTCAGGAGTCATTATTAAAGAAATCAAATGTTAAGCGTAAAGAGCAAAGCGTTGAGGAGGGGGCAACCCCCATTATATACGTAACAATTACTGTTCATTTTAAGTTTTAATGTGGCTCCTTACTTTCAGTTGAAAAAACTTGTTTTCTTATCTATATCTGATCGTTTTTTAAATAATACCAGGAAATCTGGCTCCACCTCCACGGAGAAGCCCCCTCCTCATGGAAATATCCTCTAGACAATCCAATCCCTTGAAAATTTACCCCGGACAATTATTCTTAACCACTGTGCGCGTAAAATCGAGACGGAAAAAAGAAAGCAAGACATATAAAAAGAATTTTGTATAAGAATTCTGACAAATCCCCCCCAGTGTATACTTTCCCCTGACAAGTTAACTCCCTGGAAACTTCCCTCCCCAAGGCAAATTCCCCCGTGGAAAAACCCATAGCAGAAAACTTGTCCTCCCCCACTCGAAAATGTATACCTACAACCCAATAACAAATACTATGCGCAAAACAATGGGCAAATTTTATAACTTAAAGATGTTTCCCATGGGGCTGTGGGAGGGGGGGTCATTTTATACCTGAAGGCATAGTTATTGGGCTTCTCAACTATGATGAACAAAATGGCTATCTCAAAATTTTGATCAGAAGATTTTGAGAAAAAAGAGGAGGGGGAGGGGCCTGGTTGCCCTCGAATTTTTTGGTCACTTAAAAGGGCACTAGAACATTAATTTTCGTTTGAATGAGCCCTCTGTCAATATTCTGGGGCCACTGGGTCAATAGAATCACATCTTTCTTCCGCCAAAAAATATAAAATTCCACATTTTGCAGATAGAAGCTTGAAACCTATACAGTAGGGTTTTCTGATACGCTGAATCTGATCGTGTGACTTTCATTTAGATCACTTGAATTTTAAGGGCTGTTTTTTCCTTTTTTCGAAAATCAGGAAAAATTTCTCGGGTTTTTAACCTTTGATGGGTAATAAAAAGCCGATTCTTTTGGTATATCTATTGGTATCAAAATTTTGTTTTTTAGTTTCTAGATGGTAAAGTCGAAATTTTGACCTCATATTAAAGTATGAAGCACACTTCGGTGGTCGCTATTCCAGAAATAAATGGAATCAGCATGTTCAAAACTATCGTTTCCAAACGTCACAACTCATGGACCAAAATGTTTCTTGCAAATCGTTATTTGACGACTTTTTCAACTTTGGCTCCCCGACTATCTGGGGAAAAATTAATTATTAAACATAAGAGACACATCGCTCTTAACCATACAAACCCTCTGGTGAAAGCCGCTGTTTTCTTGACCCATCAATTCAAGTTCAGGGTGAAATTGCGGTCCTCTTTGCTTGAAAAGGTAAGAATTTAGCCAAAGTACGTCCCAGATCTAATTAAACTAAGTCTAATTTCTAAGTGTGCTCACGCAAGTTAATGAAGTTCATTTCCATGACACTAGGCCAATGAACAAAATTCCTGTTAATAATTTGGCTAAATCTAGGTAAGGGTTTTTTCTTGTTTTTAAAAGGACTAAGCTTTGGAATTATGAGAATATTAAAAATAGTAATTTAAGTCAATTTAAAAGGCTGTTGAAGAATGAATTGTTTTCTAAATTTGATTTTAATGATTATGTAATAGGATAGATAGTTGATAAATTAAATTGGTATTCAATCATTAAATGTAGTGTATTATTTTTATTGAGGTGTGTTAAGGAAGGAGTTGAGTGTGAAGTCTTAAGTGACTGGTTGCAGGGAATACGATACGGCAGTTGTGTTTGGTTGTTAAACCCCTTCCGTGGTTAATGTTAAGTTTTTTCTTGTTTTTACTTGTTGGTTATCCCTCCTTCATATCATGCTCTGGCATGTAGAGGGGATGTGTTTATGTGAGGTTTTTTGTTCGTAGCAGATACTAAATAAATTAAAAATGAAATTACTGTTTAAACTGCCCATCATTATAGTATCTGTGTTCATCATAATGTTAAATTGGTAAACCTTTTGATTACAGGATATTACTAAGCCTGAGGTCAGTAGAGTAGTACATTATACTTTGCTTACCGCACTAGGAATCACTGTGCTATTTGCTGACCGCTCTACACCTTTTCAAAGAGAGTTAGTAGCCCTAGGAATCACTGCGCTATTTGCTAACAGCTCTACACCTTTTCAAAGAGAGTGAGTATCCCCTCACACCTATGTTATTCTTTGCTTACTTTATGTTCCTTGGTACCTTTCCAAGCAAAGTGATCAATCACGTTTTGGAACTAGGGACGAGATTGTATAATGCAACCAGACTGGTTTAGACACAGGTTTCTAAGCCAAAACTTTTGATCGTCACATTACGTATTCAAAAGGTTTATTGCGCCTTCTGTAAAAAATACTGGTTTCAGTCATAAGGGTAAGAAAACCATGTTTTCGTATAAATAATGTCTTTTACTAAAGACACATCCAAGCCGTGCTTCTTTCTGACTCAAAAATTGTCAAACAGTAATAAGCTCTAGGCTGAAGGTACCTTGCATCGTGTGTAGAATTGATTGGCATATGGTGTTAAATTTTAAAAGCTAACTCTAATTACAAAAAAAGGGTTATAGCATTTGTGAATTGAACTGTATGAACGATATTTATTGAATAATAGGGAAAAAACAGAGCTATATAATATTTGCGAATTGGACCTAATGAAGGTTGAGAAAAAGGGTTAAACTGATTAGCAGTTAAGGTAACCCCTCGGGGTTGTTAACTCACAGCTTATTTATTATAAATTTGGAATACCATCAATCTATGAAAATGGTTAACAATGATAAAATGGTCTTGTGACTTGACCTAGCTTTACTTCTTCGATGTGTTCTGTTAAAAACACAAGTGGCGTTTGAACAGTGTTGTCAATATAAAATATGGTCTAATGTTATAATATACTAAAAAGTTGATACTAAGAGAGATGTAGATGGCAAGAAAATAATTTTAATAAAGAAATTCAGAACAATCCATAGAAATCCTTACAAATCAAGTAGTGAGGTGTATATGAGTACGAACCGTCAAGGATCATAAGCGTCAATGACCCTAACCACCAGGGACCTCAACCCCCAAAGGTCCCCTGTCCCCAAACTCCAAAGGAGACACTTTTGATTTAAATTTTAAAACATTTTCTTGTGCATGCCCATACTCCTATTGATGAGGACTGATAGCTCACATTCAATATTATTTCATGAAAAACAAACTTTTTTTAAACTAAATTTCTTTTTTGGACTTCGAAATTATTCAACTTTTTTTCAACTTTTTTTACATCTCTAAATCATATCAGAAAAATAGAATGACACTTTTGATTTAAATTTTAAAACATTTTCTTGTGCATACCCATACTCCTATTGATGAGGACTGATGGTTCACATTCAATATTATTTCATGAAAAACACAATTTTTTTAACTAAATTTTTTTTGGACTTCGAAATTATTCAACTTATTTTTTTCAACTTTTTTTAACATATCTAAATCATATCAGAAAAATAGAATGACACTTTTGATTTAAATTTTAAAACATATTCTTGTGCATACCCATGCTCCTATTGATGAGGACTGATGGTTCTCATTCAATATTTTTTCAAGAAAAACCAGCTATTTTTTTAACAAATTTTTTTGGTGACTTTGAAATTATTCAACTTTTTTTTATTTTAAATTTTTTTTATTTTTTAACATGGTATTTTTTTCAACTTTTTTTTACATCTCTTAGAATAACCTGAAACATACTTAAAGCATATAAAATACACATTTAATTGGAATAAGCAAACACCCGCCCAGACACACAGGCAGAAAGAGTGAGAGAGACAAAAACACATACAAATACGTAGATTCAGACACACAAACCGAGAAAGACATGCATTTGGAATAAGCAAACACCCGCCCAGACACACAGGCAAAAAGAGTGAGAGAGACAAAAACACATACAAATACGTAGATTCAGACACACAAACCGAGGAATACATGCATTTAGAATAATCAAAAACCCACCCAGCCACACAGGTAGAAAGAGTGAGAGCGACACAAACTCATACAAATACGTAGATTCAGACACACATACTGAGAAAGACATGCATTGGAATAAGCAAACACCCGCCCAGACACACAGGCAAAAAGAGTGAGAGAGACAAAAACACATACAAATACGTAGATTCAGACACACAAATCGAGAAAGACATGCATTGAAATAAGCAAACACCCACCCAGACACACAGGCAAAAAGAGTGAGAAAGACAAAAACACATATAAATACGTAGATTCAGACGCACATACCGAGAAAGACATGCATTGGAATAGGCAAACACCCGCCCAGACACTACTGTTTGAAAATTTTTGAGTCAGAAAGAAGCACGGCTTGGATGTGTCTTTAGTAAAAGACATTATTTATACGAAAACATGATTTTCTTACCCTTATGACTGAAACCAGTATGTTTTACAGAAGGCGCAATAAACCTTTTGAATACGTAATGTGATGATCGAAAGTTTTGGCTTAGAAACCTGTGTCTAAACCAGTCTGGCTGCATTATACAATCTCGTCCCTAGTTTCGAAACGTGATTGATCACTTTGCTTGGAAAGGTACCAAGGAACATAAAGTAAGCAAAGTATAACATAGGTGTGAGGGGATACTCACTCTCTTTGAAAAGGTGCACAGCGGTCAGCAAATAGCAAAGCGATTCCTATTGCTACTCACTCTCTCTGGAAAGGTGTAAAGCGGTCAGCAAATAGCACAGTGATTCCTAGTGTGGTCAGCAAAGTATAATGTACTACTCTACTGAGTTCTTCGACGGGGGCCTGGCTATTCGGGTGCGGAAGATCTTTCAACGCTTTTCAGATATGCAGAAGAAATTCAGCTTGAGCGATGGACTGTAGTTTTTCATGCTGAACAAAAGATAGACCCAAATCAAGCAGAACTGACAGGTAATTTTATTTTGAGCTCCAGGTGTGTCTGATACAACTTCACGAACAAAAGCGTTGATATCCTGCGAAGAGAGAAAAAGATAAATCTTAACTCAGTTAAAGAAAACAAAATTATGACGAAAAGAAACAGAAAAGCAATGTTGCCATGTCCACGGTACAAGACCGTGCTCAGGGGCATCCAGTTTGAACTTTTTTGGCATTCGCCTCCAAGCCTGCTAATACCTTTGAAACTTTTAATCGTTCTAACTCTCTGTAAATTTATCAAATCTGGCCAATCTGGGAAATCTGATTATCATATCAGTAAATTTTAAGAGATTAATGTATGTAGTAAAGGTGTGTCGGAGAGAGGTTGTGATGGGAATTCGTTAAAACCGATAAAAACTAGGAAAAAGTTACAACAACTTAGTCAGAAAAAACGGACCTCCGTCACAAATATACCACTATTTACTCATAGATAAAGTTGCTTCAATTTATGGGTCTTTAGTTTAAACAAAATAGTGACGGTGAGCAAAATGCATGGGAAAACTTGGACTATGTATTTGCACATTAGATGAGGGGGAAGGAAATTTTGTTTGGGGGGGGCGCATAATAGGTTGCTTCGAAAAACTTACAAAATAAACAAATACCCGCAATTTATAGGGAACCTCAACAATTATGGGTCGTAGGTAGGTAGTGGAAATTGTTGTAAATTTAATCTAAAATCTGGCGAGGGCTAAGGTTCTAATAAATCTGTTGTAATTAGAATGGTAAAAAAAAAAAAACCTATACAAAAAATTTCCCTTTGCACTTCAGACCACTATAGCGAGTGAGTTAAGCTTTTTATTGTAAAAGAAAAAAAAATGGTCTTCAACCATCTTTTGGGGTTGTGCACTCTTCATGACAATTTGTATAGGTCAAACCATTTAGCATGCCGCCTAACTTTGTGGCATCGCTTAGTAACTATAATAGTAATGAAAAGCAGGAATTGAGGATAAAGATAAAACTTGTATATTCGTAAAAGATATATTAAACATTAAATGCTAGTTATTTTAGGGGTGTAGCAAAAAAAAAAATAGAACGAAGAGATAGAATTGCATAGAAGACAATGAAAACGAGGGTGTTAAGTATAGGCAATAAAGCATTAACTAATCACTGTTTCTTTTTAAAAATAGTGTTTTAGTAAACAATGTCAACTTTGACGAAATCTCAAAAATTTACTAATCAAAATGTTCCTTTTTATAATAACGTAGCGTATCTTTCTACTCTATAAAGTTCGATATAATTTGCTTAAAATATAGAATGCACAGTTTTATAAGAAAAAGTCTATTTCTTTATTTCTACTCCCGCCATATCTATTTATTACACGGTCGATGTCTACCTCAATATTTTGGTGACCGTTTACAACGGCTAGTCCTGTCAGTCCAGAGTCCTGTCAGTTTAGAGCTCTTCGTTAGTATTTCCTCTTCTATTCATCCTAAAATATTCGAATCGTCGGGAAAAAATCAACTCTAATAAAGATTTATGTAGGTGTGTGCTTCAAACTAAGTATGTGAGTCAAAATACTCCTTAAAAAACAAATAATTATGTGTTTGTTATTTTTATATTTGATAGGTATAGATTGGTGATTTAATTTTAATTTTCAGCCGTATATATAGCAGTTTATACAATTTTACGGACAAATATATGCAACCCCTATACAAAAACATAACTATATAATGTTACTGGTTGGTATTGAGAAGGTGAGTATTCTGAAGTAATATTGTAGTTGCATTCCGTTTCCGTGGTTAACTCAAGTTGTGTGATTTTCCACTTTTTATCAACATTTTATTAGTAAATGTTTGAAAAAAAATCCGATGATTCAAACTGCGAATTGAGACACCCATTTATACCAGCTAGATAAAAAAAAATGCATATTTATTTGCCTTCTTTTATAAACAATTTTTTGAAAATCTATTCTTCTCAAATGATCACTCCGACTTTTGAAGGCCTTTGTTTTAACGTTTTAGGATGAATAGAGGAGGTGATATGTCATATAATGCAGAGCTTTAATTAAACGAAAATAGGGATTAAAGCGGCCACCATTTGCGCAACAAAGTCCAAAACTTAAATTAATAATTTTTGCAATACTCATACATTTACTTTCTATTATACAAATCCCATAAAAAACAACAATGTTGTAAAAACCACCCCGCTTCGCAAAAAAAAGCAAAACCAAAAAACCAAAAGAGACAGCCAAAAAAGTAATGATATCAATTTCTTCGCCTCAGTGCTATAGCAAGGCTAGAAAACAAATTTTTGACCGTAAAAGAAGTAAATATTTGCTTTTCAGCCCCGTTATGACAGCAAAATCCTGAAATATCATTTCGACAGCCTAATGAAGTTAGAATTTGACATTTTCCCTCCTTGTTATCACGAAATGAAGATTTCCGCCTCACAGTTGATTTTTGTGATAATAGAGACAGATTGCCTTGATAAACCTAACTTTAATCAAATACTTTTTCTGCGGTATGTGTCATTTGTAAAATCTAACAAAGACACCACAAAGTAACTGAAACTTTGTTTCTAACTTGTTTGCAAAAGGGAACAGTCTTGATAATTAAAAGTTCATTAAAAACTCAACTATTAAAAACCAATTACAAAATAAATAACTTTCGTCCCAACCCAGACCAGAGCAAGTGGTCCCAATCACAAACCCACCACTACGTAAAGGGGGTGGGGAGTGGCCCATCCCCATGGATCCACCACTGGGAAGGGGGATAAAGTAAATTGAAACGCTTTTAGGAATGATATAAGTAATCCTAAAAATTCCAAAATACTTACTTACATCATTCGTAAAAGCGCTTTAATTTACTTTATCCCCTCCCCTAATGTGCGAATATATGGCCTAAATTATATATTCCCCATGCATATTGCCATAAATCACTCTTTTATTTCCACTCAATACCCGTAAACGAGAAAAAATACCTTTTGCTTCAGAATGTGCCTGGTGCTTCAGAAATTCAAAAATGTTGAATGTTTTTGCAAAAATTGAAAAGGTGCAAGACTTCACAAACATTGAACTTCCTTAATTTGTGTTTTGTATCAGGCAATTGTGCAAGTAGTGTCAGGGCCTGGGCCCATCAAAAATATTATACTTGTCTTATTGTTTCTTCTAATTGTCGTATAATTCGCCTGATTTTTGAAAACCTGAAGAATGCCCCTACTGCCAAAATCAGTGGTGAAAGTTAGTAGTATTATCTTAATGACTACAAGTGGTGCCCCACCCCACTATACTAGCAGTGCCCTACCCCACCATACAAGCGGTGTTCTACGCCACCATACAAACTGTGCCCTGTCCCACCAAACGTAAACAACCATACAATAAACATCCATACATCTGTACACATAAACATCCAAATAACCACCATACAATAGACAATAAACATCCATACATCCATATACATAAACATTCATACAATAAACATCAAATAAACATCGATACAATAAAATCCATACACATAAACATCCAAATGAACACCATACAATAAACAATAAATATCAATACATCCATGCATATAAACATCCATACAATAAACATCAAATAGACATCTATACATCCATACAATAAACTTCAAATAAACACCAAAACAATAAACAATAAACATCAATACACATAAACATCCGAAAAAACACCAAACAATTCGCATAAACATCCTTCCATCATTTCTTTGGAAGCAAATTTTCTAAGTTTTCTTTTCCAACGACATATTTTTTTTCAAGCTTCTAAGCAACTTCCCATTGATTTTTATGAAATTTGGGTTTGATATTGGAATCGAAGGCAAGGCCTATGATTTCCTAAGGTATAAGAACGACACGTTACTCAACTGAGCCAACAAACCATTGAAAATATTACGATTTTATAAATATATTCAATGTATTCTTTTCGGGACATTGGCCAACTGATGTTAAGCGTCAAAATACCGTAACAAGTTATTTGCAAATTCGATTTATCAATTGGATTTTTGGTAGATTTTAACAGTGATCTGTTTTGGGGTATCATTTATGGCATCCTTCTGAGAATATGCATACCACGATGATTTGAGATGCATACTGGACAGACAATTTTCCTCAATCCAGAGCCCCCTTCCCCCCCACTCCCAACCCCACTTCCAGGGGCCCATACCCTTCCCCTCTAGGTCCCCTCCCCCGACTCCCAATCCCTCCAGGCCTCCCCTTTTCTTCTTTTTTTCTGTTAGATTGAAAAAGACAGTTTTTTTTTAATTTCTTGCTTGTCTTAAAATGAGATACAATCTGGTGAACATAGTTTTTGGATTTTTGATTTTTCACTTAGGTTACATTATTTTTACTGATTTTGACTTCGGTTCGTTAATAAAAAAAGTATTTTTGTATAAAATATATACAAATACATAATTTAGACATGCAAAAACGAAAAAGACAGACACCGGGAAAGGCAAACACCCACCCTGACACACAGGCAAAGAGAGTGAAAGAAACAAAAACACATACAAATACATAGATTCACAAATAAAAACCGACAAAGACGGACACTGGGACAAGCAAACACGCACCAAGACACAGAGGCAAAGAAAGTGAGAGAGAGACAAAATATATACAACTGCATAGATTCAGACATAAAACCGCCCAGACACACAGGCAAAGAGAGTGATAGAGACAAAACACATACAAATACATAGATTCAAACATAAAAGCCGACAAAGACAGACACTTGGACAAGCAAACACCCACCCAGACGCACAGGCTTAGAGAGAGAGAGACAAAAATACATACAAATACATAGATTCAGACATAAGCACCAAAAAAGACAGGCACTGGGACAAGCAAACACCAGCCCAGACACACAGGCAAAGAGAGTGAGAGACACAAAAATGCATTAGGGTGAAATAAGCTCTTAGGTGAAACGTAACAAAACAGAACACTTTGAAAAAAAACATTTAAGGTGAAACGTGACAAAACAGAAGACTGAAAAAAAACTTTTAAGGTGAAAGACAAGAAAACAGAAGACACTTCTAACAAAACAGAACACTTTGGAAAAAAAAATTTAAGGTGAAAAAAAATTTTTAAGGTGAAACCTAATAAAACAGAAGACTGAAAAAAATTATTAAGGTTAAACTTAACAATAAAGAAAACACTGAAAAAACTTTCAAAATGAAATATAAAAAACAGAAGACACGTTGAAAAAAAATAACTTTTAAGGTAAAACGTAGTAAAACAAAAGACTGAAAAAATAACTATAAGGTTAAACCTAACAAAACTGAACACTGGAAAAAAATATTTAAATTAAAATGTGACAACACAGAAGACTAAAAAAAATTAGGTGAAACCTAACAAAACAGAAAACACTTTGAAAAAACTTTTAAGGTGAAACATAACAAAACAAAAGAAACGTTGAAAAAAGAGATACTTTTAAGGTGAAAAGTAACAAAACAGAAGACACTGAAAAAAAACTTTAAGGTGAAATCTAACAGAACTGAACACTGAAAAAACAAACTTTTAAAGTGAATTGCGGCAAAACAGAACAAATTGAAAAAAAAAACTTTTAAGGCGAATTGTAACGAAAGAGAAGACGCTTTGAATAAAAATTAAGCTAGGATACATTGAGTTAACTGCTTTCATCTTAGGTTCGTTTAACTTCACTTAGCGTGGCAGGCCACAAAAAGTTTGTGGGCCACCACAAAAAATTTTTTCCCACCTAAATTTGTTTTTCCAAAGTGTTCTGTTTTTTTAGGTTTAATCTTAAAGTTTTTTTAAAGTTTCTTCTGCTTTGTTACGTTTCTCCTTAAAAGTTTTTTCAACGTGACTTCTGTTTTGTTGAGTTTCAGCTTAAATTTTTTTTTTACCCTAATGCGTTTTTGTCTCTCTCACTCTCTTTGCCTGGATGTCTAGGCGGGTGTGTTGTCCCAGTGCCTGTCTTTGCCGGTTTTTACTTCTGAATCTATGTATTTGAATGTGTTTTTGTCTCTCTCCCTCTTTAATCCCTTGTGTCTGGGTGGATGTTTGCTTGTCTGAGTGCCTGTCTTTCTTGGTTTTTATGTCTGAATCTATGCATTTATACGTTTTTTTGTCTCTCTCACTCTCTTTGCCTGTCTCTCTGGGCGAGTGTTTGCTTGTTAAAGTATCTGTATTAGTCAGTTTTTATGTCTCAATCTATTTATTTGTATTTGTTTTTGTCTTTCTCACTCTCTAGGCCTGTGTGTCTGTGTGGGTGTTTGCTTGTCCCAGTGCCTTTCCTTGTCAATTTGCATGTCGGAATTTATGTGTTTGTATGCGTTTTGTCGCTCTTTGCCTGTGTGTCTGGTAAGGTGTTTGCTTGTCCCAGTGTCTGTCTTTGTCGGGTTTTGTGTCTGAATCCATGCATTTGCATGCATTTTTGTCTCTCTCACTCTCTAAGCCTCTGTGTCTGGGTGGGTGTTTGCCTTTCCCAGTGCCTGTCTTTTTGGGTTTGTAGGTCTAAATCTATGTACTTGTATGCGTGTTTGTCTCTCTAATACTCTTTGCCTGTTTTTCTGGGTGGGTGTTTGCTTGTCCCAGTGCCTGTCTTCACCGGTTTTTATGTCTGAATCTATGTATTTGTGTGTGTTTTTATCTCTCTCAATCTCTTTGCCTGTGTCTCTGGGCGGGTGTTTGCCTGTCCCAGTGCCTGTCTTTGTCGGTTTGTATGTCTGAATCTATGTATTTGTATGTGTTTTGTCTCTCTCACTCTCTTTGCCTGTGTGTCTGGGCCCGTGTTTGCTTGTCCAGTGCCTGTCTTTGTCGATTTTTATGTCTGAAATCTGTGTTTGTTTGTTTTTTTTGTCTCTTATACTCTATAAGCGTGTGTTTTTGGCTGGGAATTTGCTTCTCACAGTGCCCGTCTTGGCCGGTTTTTACGTCTGAATCCATCCATTTATATGTGTTTTTGTTTCTCTCACTCTCTAAGCCTGTGTGTCTGGGCGGGAGTTTGTTTCTCCCAGTGCCTTTCTTTGCCGGTTCCTATGTCTGAATCCAGGTATTTGTATGGGTTTTTGTCTCTCTCACACTCTTTGCCTGTGTGTCTGGGTGGGTGTTTGTTTCTCCCAGTACCTGTCTTTGTCGGTTTTTATGTCTGAATCTATGTATTTGTATGTGTTTTTATCTCTGTCAATCTCTTTACCTTTGTCTCTGGGCGGGTGTTTGCCTGTCCCAGTGCCTGTCTTTTTCGGTTTGTATGTCTGAATCTATGTATTTGTATGTGTTTTGTCTCTCTCACTCTCTTTGCCTGTGTGTCTGGGCCCGTGTTTGTTTGTCCAGTGCCTGTCTTTGTCGGTTTTTATGTATGAATTCTGTATTTGTATGTGTTTTTGTCTCTTTCACTCTATAAGCGTGTTTTTCTTGCTGGTAATTTGCTTCTCACAGTGCCCGTCTTGGCCGGTTTTTACGTCTGATTCCATGCATTTATATGTTTTTTGTTTCTCTCACTCTCTAAGCCTGTGTGTCTGGGCGAGAGTTTGTTTCTCCCAGTGCCTTTCTTTGCCGGTTCTTATGTCTGAATCCAGTATTTTTATGTGTTTTTGTCTCTCTCGCACTCTTTGCCTGTGTGTCTGGGTGGGTTTTTGCTTCTCGCAGTACCTGTCTTTGTCGGTTTTTGTGTCTGAATCTATGAATCTGTATGTGTTTTTGCCTCTCTCACGCTCTCTACCTGTGTGTCTAAGCGGGTGTTTGCTTGTCCCAGTGCCTGTCTTTGTCGGTTTTATGTCTCAATCTATGTATTTGTATGTGTTTTTGTCTCTCACTCTCTTTACCTGTGTGTCTGGGCGGGTGTTTGATTGTCCTAGTGCCTTTCTTTGTCGGTTTTCATGTCTGAATCTATGTAGTTTTATGTGTTTTTGTCTCTCTCTCACTCTCTTTGCCTGTGTCCGAGTGCGTGTTTGCTTGTCCCAGTGCCTGTCTGCGTCGGTTTTTATGTCTCAATCTATGTATTTGTATGTGTCTATGTCTCTCTCACTCTCTTTGCCTGTATGTCTCTTTGGCTGTATGCCTCTCCTAGAGTCTGTCTTTATTGGTTTGCATGTCTGAATTTATTTGTTTTTACGCGTTTTTTTTCTCTCTCACTCTCTTTGCCTGTATGTCTGGCCGGGGGTTTGCCTTTCCCAGTGTCTTTCTTTGTCGGTTTACATGTCTAAATTATGTATTTGTATGGGTTTTACACAAAAATATATTCTTTTTTTTGACGAACCTAAATCAAAATCAGTTAACATAATGTAACCTAATTGAAAAATCAAAAATTCAAAAACCGTGTTCATCAGATTGCATATCTGGCCTGGAGGAAAGGGGTTAGAGCCACTGGAAGGGAGCTCCGGGGTGGGGACAATTGTCTATCGATTATGCATCTCAAAGCATCGTGGTATGCATATTTCCAGGCGGGTCCCATAAATGCTGCCTTGAAACCGATCACTGTTTACACCTAACAAAAAATATAATTGATAAATTGAATGTACAAATAACTTGCTACGATATTGTGACGCTTAGCATCAGTTGGCCAATGTCCTGGAAACAATACATTGAATATATTTCTAAAATCAAAATATTTTCAATGACTTGCTGGCTCAGTCGAATAACGTGGTGTTCTCTTACCTTAGGAAATCATGGGTCTCACGTTCGATTCCTAAATAAAAAAAAAATTCATAAAATCAATGGGAAGTTTCTTAAAAGCTAAAAAAAAGGTCATTGGAGAAGAAAACGTAGAAAATTTGTTTCCGAAGAAATGAATGATGGATGTTTATTTGTTTTGTAGGGTGTTTATTTGGATGTTTATGTGTATGGATGTTTATTATTTATTGTATTGGTGTTTATTTGATGTTTATTATATGGATATATGGATGTTTTTGTATATGTGTTTATTTGATTTTTATTGTTTGGATAAATGGGTGTTTATTGTATTGGTGTTTATTTGATGTTAATTGTATGGATGCTTATGTTTATGGATGTATGGATATTTATTAGTATTGTATGGTGTTTATTTGGATTTTTATGCGTATTGATGTATGAATTATTGTATTTATGTTTTTTGATGTTTATTGTATGGATGTTTATATGTGTGGATGTATTTATAGTTATTGTTTATTGTATGGTGTTTATTTGGATGTTTATGTGTATGGATGTATGGATATTTATTGTATTGATGTTTATTGTATGGTTGTTTATGAATGGTGGGACAGGGCACCACTTGTATGGTGGGCTAGGCCACAGCTTTTATGGTGGGACAGGGAACCGCTTGTAGTCGTTAATTCAATAATACTTAAGTTAACTAGAAGCCAAGAGTGTATTATGTTCGTTTATACGAGTTGGACAGAAATTTCTAGGGGGGGTCCAACTTGTACCCCCCCTCCCTTCACTTGATACGACCTTGATAGTATCTAAATGAATTACTGAAACTAAAAGATCTCGCAAAAATACGGTGAAAGATTGTCTGCTTGTAGATTTTTTTTACATTTATATGTTTCATATTTTATATTTAGTCATAATTTATTTTAAAGTTTGTATGCTTTAGATTTTGTAGTTTTGTAGGTGCATCGAATGAAAAGAATTTGCAGGTTTTTCTTATGAATAATTATTTTGGGTTTCGCATCGATGCTGACTTATGCCTAGATTTCCATAATGCAAGAGAGGAAAATCCAAATAAATTCTATAGCAGGTAAACTTATTTTCTTATAGCCATTTTTTTTTTTGCTACATTTCGTTTTTGGTAAACGGAAGTTAATGAAGTTCATTCCCATGGCACAAGGTCAATGAACAAAATTTATGTCAATTATTTGGTTAAATCTTGGTCAGGGTTTTCTTTTGTTTTTAGAAGGGCTAAGCTATGGAATTATAAGAATATTAAAAATAGTTATTTAAGTCAATTTAAAAGCCTGTTGAAGAATGAATTGTTTTCAAAATATGGTTTTAATGATTGTGTAATAAGATGGATAGTTGATAGATTGAAATGGCATTAAAGCAATAAATTTAGTGTTTTATTTTTATTGAGGCGTGTTGAGGAAGGAGTTGAATGTGGAGTGTTAAGTGAGTGGTCGCAAGGAATACAATGCTGTAGTTGTGTTTTTTTAAACCACTTCCGAGATTAATGTTGTTTTTTTCTTTTTTTTATTTGTTGGTTATCCCTCCTCCATATCATACTTTAGTATTTGGAGGGGGTGGTTTCAGTTAAGTTTTTTCGTTAATAATGGATATTAAATAAACAAAAAAACGAAAATTGCTGTTTAAAATGCCCAACTTTATAGTATCTTTTTTCATCATAAAGTTAAATTGGCAAATCTTTTGATTACATAAAATTACTTAGCCCGAATTCTACAATGTCACCAGGGTGTTTGGTGCAGAAGAATAAATCATACAAGAAGCTGAATATATAAAAAAAATAATGATTCACTACAGCTCCTAATATGTTCCAGATTACCGTTTATGCAAATATACCGCCTTTGAATCTTCCGATTTCTCACCATATTTCTATATTCCCCAGAGTCTTATCATCAAGATAACAGACGAAGTAGTTAATCAGAAAATTGCAAAAAAAGTTCTATACTTCCTATTTTACAACATTTGTTCACGAGTTCTTGTCTTCACATTTATGTTTTTTTTTCTCTGTAATCTATCAGTTCTAAATTAGATTTTCTTCTGTTAAAACCTTTGAAAGTGGATATGAATACACCCTCTACATCTGCAAATAGAACAGAAACGGAATAATTGAGAAATAAGAAGGTAGGTATACATTAAATGTAATTTTCTAAATAAAAAACAGAAATCATTGAAAAAGAATATAGGACTTAGAGTTTTTTTATAATAGGATTTGTAATATAACTAGAAAGAATAAATCGATTGTAGTTTGATGATTGAAGTCGGTTGGGAGTAAGGGGGGTATCTACTTTGGGATTGGTCTAATGATTTTAATTTCTGCTTCTAATATCTAATCAAAATTCCAGTAATTCTCCAAGTTCTCTTATTTGTAATTGAAAAACCTAATAAGCGCAGATAAAGTCGTATGCTCTCAGTTTTTGGATTTATGTGCTAATTTATCAAACAGTTTGTGGTAATGAACTGTAAGAATGGAGCTACAAGGCTCAATAGTAACCAAAATTCTAGAAAAGGAATTTTAATATCAATCAATATATCATCGACTTATTAAGTTGATTCCAAATATATAAGATTCATTAAGCTTAGTTTTACCCATAAAAGGTTAAGAAACTCTGAAAATTTGCCTGACTTTTGAAAGAGGGAGGAAACACCCAATAAAAGTGAAAGAATTTCAATTAAAATCAAACCATTAAATTCGACGTATCAGAGAACTCTAATGGGGAGGTTTCAAGCCCCTATCTGCAAAAATGTTGAATTTTGTGTTATTTGCCAGAAACAAAATCACGGATGCGTGTTAATTTCTTTTTTTTCCCTGGAGCGATTGTATCGAACCAACGGTTCTAGAACATCGGGAGAGGGCTCATTTGAATGGAAAAATAATTGTGGCGTCCCTTTTATTTGACCAAAAAGATCAGACGGCTACTAGCCCCTCTCTCACGTTCTGTTTTTTCCCCAAAAATTGTTCGATTAAAAGTTGGAGTTAGTCATTTTGTTTAGCATAGTTGAAAGGCTCCAAAACTATACCTTTAGATTTGACATGAACCACGCAGCCCCTGAGAATAGGTCTTAAGATGAAAGTATGTTAAGGATAATAAGAAGAATTTACGATCTATGAAACACCAGTTTCATAACCACAAAGACAAATAACGGTTGACAGAATGCACTGGACTTTTATAACTTGGGTTATATATTTGTACATTAGGGGGGTGGGGTAAGGTTATGTTAGGTTACTTTACCCCCATGCTCCCCTTGTGTGCAATTATATAGCCCAAATTATATTATTATATAAACTAAAGTATTATATTTTCATCATATTTTCGTATATTTCATTAGGATTAGCATAGCTTTACTTCTTGGGTGTCTTCCATATAATTACCAAGTACCTCCTTTTTTAAGAAGCAACAAGACCGATGCTTATTGAAATTTGTGAGCAATGGGACACATTTTTTCCATGGATTTATAAAAAGGCCATTTTCAAAATTGTCGCTGATGTACTAGCAATTATACTAGCTCAACTAGAATAAAAAGAAAAACAGCTACTATATTTTCTGGGGAAAAAACTGGGGTTTTGGATCGACAATGAAAAATAAAATAAAAATAAAAACCAAATATGTCGATTAGATCAACGATAACCAATTTTCAGTGACTGGGGTATAAGCCAAGGGTATCAATTCGGGAACAGGGAGGAAGCAAGGATTTTGTTCCATTGTCTGCATAAAGATTCAAAAAGGCATTTCTCAAAACTTAATAAAGTAGTTATTGCTTGAGAAAAAACAAAACATCGATCTAAAGGTATATATTATAAAGGAAGGGGGTAATTTTACCCCCTTCCTGTAGGTGTGCCTGTATCGAATATGGTAAAGAAACAAAACAATTGTTAATTACAATGACAAAGAGTATTATAATTCTAATAGTTTCTAGGGATTTCTGGTCAATAATCTAGTGATTTATGTGCTGATTTAGTGATTTTTTTTATCACCTGGTGGCAACCCTGAAAAAGACGTTGATAACCTGCGAAGGAAAAAAGGATAAATCTAAACTCATTTAAAAAAAAAATAAAATTATGGCAAAAAGAAACAGAAAAGCAAGGTTGCCATGTCCACGGTACAAGACCGTGCTCAGGGGGATCCAGTTTGAGCCTTTTTGATATTCACCTCTGTGCCTGCTCATACCTTTGAAACTTTTAATCGTTCTAACTCTCTGTAAATTTATCAAATCTGGACAATCTGGGAAATTTTATTATCATATCAGTAAGTTTTAAACGAGTAATGTAAGTAGAAAAGGTGTGTCGGAGGGAGGTGGTGATGTGAATTCGTCAAAACCGAGAAAAACTAGTAAACAGTCAGAAAAAAAACGGACCTCCGTTATACATATACCAATTTATGGTATATGTATACTATAAATTGCTTCAATTTATGGGTCTTTAGTTTAAACAAAAGAGTGATGGTGAGCAAAATGGATGGGAAAACTTGGGCTATTTATTTGCACATGGAGGAGGGGGGATAAAGTAAATTAAAAAGCTTCTAGGAATTATATAAGTAATCCTAAAAATCCCAAAATACTTACTTACATCATTCCTAAAAGCGCTTTAATCTACGTTGCCCCCCCCACCTAATATGCCAATATATGGCCCAAATTATACACTTCCCATGTATATTGCCGTACGTCACTCTTTTATTTCAACTCAATGCCCGTAAACGATTTCCATAATGCAAGAAAGAAAAATCCAAATAAATTTAATAGCAGGTAAACTTATTCTCTTATAGCCATTTTTCCTTAATTTAATTTTTTGTGCTTAATATTAATTTTTTTTATTTCATTTTTGGTTAAAGGAAGAGTTGGATGTATCCGAAAATTTAAAAAGTGTATTGAAAGTTCCTATAGTATTTTGAATTATAGTGTGGAGCAAAGGGTCTTAACATAGGTTTTCTACACTCCTACAAGGGACCAGATCCTAGGGATATTGGGATCAATCTCAGGCAATTTGTTTTTATTTTAATTTCTATTAATTGAATTTAGTTAGATTATTTAATTCAATCAACTAATTTACTTATTTCTTAAAGTCTTGCCTTAGCCTGTGTAACAGTGTTACCAACATCTCAAAACAAAATGTACCACAAATTGCATAAGAAATGTACCATATCCCAAATTTTTTTCCGCATGTTACGCGAAGTGTAACACGCGGATCGTCGATGACGTAAAGTACTATCTATGAAGATTTTAAATAAAAAATTTCCATTCACTTTCTTTCTCCATTCCTTTGTTTTTCTTTCTCTGCTAATACAGTACATTACTCCTGACAGTACTTGAAAAAATTGTTCGAAGTAACAAATATCACAACAGAAACATTTTACTACAGGCCAACAAAAGTCGTTGTTTTTCGGTTATTTACGACCATTTATAAACTTGGCAAACTTTTTCAAACTCAAAACGAGCAGAAAATAGCATGATAGGGCTCAAAACCCCTATGCCTTCCCAAGGCCAAAACATAACTTGCACTTTACTGAAAAATATAAATGTTTTAACTTTCATAACTTTAATAAATAAAATAATATTAACATTTTAATTACTTAATATCAGTATATGTATATTAAACTCACAAAGCACATCCGTTTGTATTTTTTCAATAAAGTGTAAATTATGTTCTAGCCTTGGGAAAGAGTAGAACCCCCTTATCCAATACGAGACGAACACTCTGCTGCCATCTATAATTGAGTCTAACGGTTCCTAACCGCATAGACAAGTGTATTGATCCATGAAGGGGGACAGGAATTCTGGGAAATTGATTTACATAATCGAGTGGGACAAGAAACATGAGGGGATTTCATTTTTAAATATCGCTTCTCTGATCTTTAGGTCTGAGAGATAAATATTAATATTTTATCGAAGCCATAATAGTGTAACTAGGAACACCTTAGATTTTTTCAGAAATTCATACGAGATCAAGACAGATTGAATATATTTTACGCGGGAAATGGATCCCTGGGAATTTCAAACACCGCAGGGAAGCCTAAACAAAGGAACACGCAGGAATTACTTTTAGGTGATCATTTGGGCGAAACAAATTAATCGGCATTTTAGGGATTTTTTGGGCGAAACAGTTTGAGACATTTTAGAAGATGATTTGGAGTGGAAATCTGTGGTCGTTATAATACACAAGTTCCATTTGAACAGTGTTGTAAGGTCCCCTACCCCAACCCCAAAGGCCCCCCTACCCCTGGGCCCCAAAAGGGCCCCCTCCCCCCGAGACCCCTCCCCCCAAAGGGTCCCCCTCCCCCGGGCCCCAAAGAGCCCTCCTCCCTAGTTTAGAGTTTTATTTTGATATTAGATTACAGTTTTAGTTAGAGCTATAGTTTAGTTTAGTTGTAGTTCAGAGTCTACAGTTTCAAGTTAGACTCTCAGCACTTGGAGTTTTAGTTAGAGTTATAGTTTAGTTTAGTTGTAGTTGTGTTTTTGGACTTGTAGTTTAGTTTTAGCTAAACGTTTTAGTTTAAAATTTTAGTCTAGAGTCTTAGCTTAGAGTTTTTCGTTGCACTTTTAGTTTAGTTTAGTATTAGTTAAGAGTTTTAGTTTAGAGTTGTAGTTTAGTTTTAGTAAAGAGATTTACTTTAGAGTTATAGTTTAGTTTTAGCTAAGGGTTTTAGTTTTGAGTTTTAGCTTGGAATCTTAGCTTAGAGTTTTAGTTATAGTTATAGTTTAGTTTAATTTTAGTTGAGAGTTTTAGTTTAGAAGTCAGAGTTTTAGTTTAGAGTTTAGAGTTTTAGTTAGAGTTATAGTTTAGTTTAATTTTTGTTAAGAATTTTAGTTTAGAGTTGTAGTTTAGTTTTAGTTAAGAGTTTTAGTTTAGAGTTTCAGTTGAGTATTAGCTTACAGTTTTAGTTAGAGTTATAGTTATTAAGAGTTTTAGTTTAGAGTTTAGAGTTTTAGTTTAGAGTCTTTGCTTAGAGTTTTAGTTAGAGTTATAGTTTAGTTTAGTTTTAGTTAAGAGTTTTTGTTTCGAGTTTAGAGTCTTAGCTTAGAGTTTTAGTTAGAGTTTAGAGTTTTAGTTTAGAGTCTTAGCTTAGAGTTTTAGTTCTGTTCATAGTTTAGTTTAGTTTTAGTTGAGAATTTAGAGTTTTACTTTAGAGTCTTAGCTTAGAGTTTTTGTTAGAGTTATAGTTTAGTCTAGTTTTAGTTAGGAGCTTTAGTTTAGATCTCAAGTTTAGTTTTACTTAAGAGTTTTAGTTTAGAGTTTATAGTTTTAGTTTACAGTTATTCTTTAGAGTTTTAGTTAGAGTTATAGTTTTTGGTTAGTTTTAGTTAAGAGTTGTAGTTTAGAGTTTAGAGTTTTAACTTTGAGTCTTAGCTTAGAGTTTTAGTTAGAGTTATAGTTTAGTTTAGTTTTAATTCAGAGTTAATTTAGGGGTGTTGTTTAATTTTAGATAAGAGTTTTAGTTTAGAGTTTAGAGTTTTCGTTGCACTTTTAGTTTAGTTTAGTATTAGTTAAGAGTTTTAGTTTAGAGTTGTAGTTTAGTTTTAGTAAAGAGTTTTAGTTTAGAGTTGTAGTTTAGTTTTAGTTAGGAGTTTTGGTTTAGAGTTTAGAGTTTTAGCTTAGAGTCTTAGCTTAGAGTTTTAGTTAGAGTTAAGGTTTAGCTTAATTTTAGTTAAGAGTTTTAGTTTAGACTTTTTTTCTATTACGGTTTACATACAAATTTTTATATATTTTTTACAAAAAATTTACAAATTTTATAATATTTTTATTACGGTTTACATACAAAAAAGTTAGGTTTCCCCACGTTTAAGTTAGGTTAGGTTAGGTTATCATGAGCGCTCATGATAACCTAACCTAACTTAAACGTGCAGAAACCTAACTTTTTGTATGTAAACCGTAATAGAAATAGTCCAAGTCTAGCATTTCAAAGAAAAATGTGTTCAACACCTAGCTCTTTACTACTACTAACAACTCACCGCAGCACCAAGCCGCCTGAGGCCAACACAGCTACGCACGCTCCTCCTCCACCCCAATCTATTCAAAGCCTCCCTTTTTACACCCGCCCACGAAGTTCCCATTTCCTTTAAATCTTTCTTTATGACGTCCTCCCACCCCAGACGGGGACGACTTGCTTTCCGTTTAGCCCTAGATGGTTGGCCGAAAAGGACAATCTTCGGCAATCTGTCATCCTTCATCCGCACAACGTGCCCTAGCCACCTCAACCTTTCTTTCATTATAGCCCTAGAAAGCGGTATTAAACCACATTTTTCGTATAGCCTATTGTTTGAAATACGGTCAGTCAGCCTGGTACCCAGAACAATCCTTAAGCAATTTCTCTGGAAAACATCTAGCAAATCTTCATCCGCTTTTCGGAGCGTTCATGCTTAAGAGCCATATTTGACCACTGTCATCACTGTAGCTTCTAATATTCTAATCTTGGTTTGCAGACTTATCTTCCTATTCTTCCAGACTTTTTTTGACAGTGAAAAAACACCCTGAGCCATGGCTATTCTATATTTAACATCTTCACTGCTCCCACCATCTTTACTAATAATACTACCAAGGTAAGTGAAACTGCCCACCTGATCAATCTTTTCATTACCCAACGTCACCTTTTCATCTTCACTTATTCCTAGACTTAGTGATTTAGTCTTCCTAACATTAATTTTCAAACCAATTCTAGCACCCTGAACTCGCAAAACCTCTAAAACTTCATTCATTTTGCTCACACTTTCATCTAGGATGCTTAAATCATCAGCATGATCCAAGTCCAGGAGACTTTTTCATCCCCATTTGATTCCGTGGTCACCCATTGCCTTTCCTGTGCTCCTTAAAACAAAGTCCATCAAAATAATCCATACAAAGGGAGATAGAACACAACCCTGCTTAACTCCTGATTTAATACAAAACCAGCTGCTAACCTCATTGCCTACCTTAACCGCAGCACTGTTATTCTCGTACATAGCACTAATCACTTTAATGTATTTGTCTGGTATACCATACAAGGATAAAACCTTTACTAAAGCTCTTCTATCAACAGAATCGAAGGCTTGCTCATAATCTATAAAACTGAGGACCAAAGGTGTTTGAAAACTCAGGCACTTCTCAATTATTAGCCTAAGAGTGAAAATTTGGTCGACACATCCTCTACCTTTTCTAAAAC
This sequence comes from Artemia sinica, assembly GCA_027921565.1. Taxonomy (NCBI): domain Eukaryota; kingdom Metazoa; phylum Arthropoda; class Branchiopoda; order Anostraca; family Artemiidae; genus Artemia; species Artemia sinica. Next base: position 16,903,614 of record CM051265.1, on the reverse strand, counting down.
CGCACTGCTCTTCTCTTAAAACTTTGTCTACAGCATCTCTCAGTCTAAAAAGTATCATATTACTAAGTAATTTACTACCTACAGAGACCAGACTAATGCCTCGATAATTACCACATTCATTTTTATCACCTTTCTTATAAAGTGGCTTAATTAAGGTTTTCCTAAAATCGTTAGGTACTTCCCCTTTTTCGAAAATCATATTCATAATCTTCAGTAACTTATTTCTAACCTCAGAGCCACCATATTTAAGAAACTCATTTACCACCCTATCAGCAACTGGAGCCTTATTATTCTTTAATCCTTTTAGTACTGTTGCTAATTCCTCCTCACAAAACAAATCTTCCTTCACATCCAAGGTATCACAAACTTTTTCATCTTCCTCTATATTTTTTCCTGAAACTCTATCGCGGTTTAGCAAATTCTCAAAAGGTTCGGCCCATCTCTCTTTAGTTTTTTACTTATCGCTAATTGTGACCCCATTCCTATCTTTAACTGGGCCAAGTCCAGATTGACTACTACCTCTTCATTTGTTAACGTGCCAGTACAATATTTTACTATTATGCCGTCTAGCTGCATCTTACAGATCCTCGGCAATTTTATCCATGGCCTCCACTTCACACCTCCTTAGTTCATATTTTAATGCTTTCTCCACTTTCTTTACATTTCTTTTGTTTTCATACGATCTATCACTCAGATAATTCTTGTACAAGTCCTTTCTCCTTTCTATTAAACATAAAGCTTTTTCACTAATATTCTTAGCTGCAGTTCTAGCTTTCTTCCCTAATACGCCTTCAGCAACTTCACAAATTATTTTTCTAAAATCATTCCAACCATCTTCCACATTATCAAATTTTAAACTCTCAAGTTTAGTATTCAACTGTTCCTGGAAAGTTTCTCTCAAATTCTCATCCTGGAGTCTACCAACATCATAACTTCCCGGGAGGTGGTTACCCTTCCGATATTTCAGCTTTAGATTAACCCTTGACACTACTAGATGGTGATCTTTACTTTTAACATCAATAGCAGCACTCCTATATACCCTAGTATCTTGTATTGATCCTGCCAGTATTCGGTTTACTATAACATAATCAATAAGGTTTGCTGTCTTACCGTCACGTGAATACCATGTTAACTTATGAGCCATTTTATGACCAAACACCGTGTTGGTTATAACTAGATTATTATACCTACAAAATTGCAAAAGTCTGTATCCATTACTGTTTTCTTTTCCTACACCAAATTTACCTAGGCTGGGATACCATCTATCCCTATTTCTACCAACCTGGGCGTTAAAATCTCCCAGTAATAACATCATATTTCTACCTGGGACCCTGTCTATTTGCTCCTGTAACTGTAAGTAAAATTCATCTGAGTCACTAGTATCTCCGTCAGTCGGTTCTACAGGGGCGTATACTACTATAACTGATACCCTGAACTTTCTAGTGATAAAATGAGCAATTCGTATTCTATTATTAATACCTTCCCAGCCTAAACAAGACTTAGCAGCCTCCTTATTCATCAAGAGCCCTACTCCCTGTCTATGTACCCCATCCTTCCTGCCTGAGTAAACAAATTCTATATCACCTAATTTCATGCTTCCTATCCCTGGGATATGAGTTTCTGAAATTCCTAATAAGTCCAGTTCGAATCGTCTGAATTCGTCAGTCAAAATGTCAATACGATGGTCATTTTTTAACGTCGTAACATTCCAAGTTCCAATTTTCCTGTTCTTTAAATCATTGAAATTATTTTCGCCTCAGGAAAAGCAATGATCCCGGATACCAGTGCAGGACGGGGATCACATATCTTCTCAAGTCTACACCGAAGTGCTTAAGCCGGCTTAGAACCGGACAGCAAGAAGTCCCTGGGACCTCCAGTATGAATGAAGGCTTTGTGCAATCCTGGGCCCATCTTGGTCGCAACATGGTTTTCAGCACTTGGCGATGCTCTTCTATCAACAAGAGTCGAAATCCTGCACAGACAGTCTCAAGCCTATTACCTCCGACTCATTATATATTCATGCCTACAAATATTATGCTACTACGGGGAGGCAACCCATAATAGATAAATTAGCTAGGAAGAGGTTTTTCAGCCCAAAGACGCCCATCAAAACATACTAAGCCCAGAAAAATTGTCCATTAGTCAGAATCCCGTGCGAATGCTGTGTCGTTTACTAGGCTATAATTTCCTCGAGGGGCACCACTCCTCAAGTGGGAATAGAGTTGACCGCAAGGTCCCCAGTCTTGCAGGTACCCCGAAAAGGTCGAGGCAGCCCTTTGCAGAGGCCGTTGTCCATAGATCTGGATCTTACGCCCTGCCGCAGTTGTCCTCCAATAGAGGATCCTCCCGCGATGGTGTTCTGCATCACCATGCAATTTAACCAATTATTGGGAGAAGGTTTGCAAGTCATGGGACTTGTGGACAAACCAGTGGGCCCTTTTGAGTGTACATTTGAGGGGCCTTCTTCCTCCTCCGCCTGTATTTATGACCCCGGGCGAGGGTGCCCCAGTTTCTATTATGGACCCCCAGGGACAAGGTCCCCCCTTGGTCCGTGCCTCCTATGGAGGTACCCTACATATCTGTAGAGAGTTCCCCTATCACCACCTGGGGACACGCTGAATGGCCTGGGGGAGGCCAGAGGCTACCTAGCTCTTTACGCTAAACTAAAACTCTTAACTAAACTATAACTCTAAACTAAAACTCCTAACTAAAACTAAACTAAAACAATAACTCTAACTAAAATTCTAAGCTAAAACTCTAAACTAAAAATCTTAACTAAAACTAAACTACAACTCTAAACTAAAACTTCTAACTAAAACTAAACTACAAGTCTAAATTAAAACTCTTAACGAAAACTAAACTAAACTATAACTCTGAATTAAAACTAAACTAAACTACAACTCTAACTAAAACTCTAAGTTAGGACTCGAAACTAAAACTCCAATCTCTAAACTAAAACTTTTCACTAAAACTAAACTAAAACTATAACTCTGACTAAAACTCTAAACTAAGACTCTAAACTAAAACTCTTAACTAAAATTAAACTAAACTATATTTCTAAATAAAACTCTAAGTTAAGACGCTAAACTAAAACTCTATACTCTAAACTAAAACTCTTAACTAAACTATAACTCTAAACTAAAACTCTTAACTAAAACTAAACTAAAACAATAACTCTAACTAAAATTCTAAGGTAAGACTCTAAACTAAAACTCTAAACTAAAACTCTAAACTCTAAGCTAAAACCCTAAACTAAAACTCTTACCTAGAACTATACTAAACTATACCTCTAACTAAAACTCTAAGCTAAGACTCTAAACTAGAACTCTAAACTCTAAACTAAAAGTCTTAACTACTATAATTCTAACTAAAACTGTAAGCTAATACCAAACTGAAACTATAAACTAAAACTCTTATCTAAAACTAAGCTGAACTAAAAGTGCAAGGAAAAACTCTAAGCTATGACTCTAGGCTAAAACTCTAAACTAAAACGTTTAGCTAAAACTAAACTACAAGTTCAAAAACACTTAACTAAAACTAAAATAAATATAACTCAAACTAAAACTCTAAGTGCTGAAAGTCTAACTTGAAACTCTAGACTCTGAACTACAACTAAACTAAACTATAACTGTAAACTAAAACTCTTAACAAGAATTAAACTAAACTATAACTCTAACTAAAACTCTATACTAAAACTCTGAAGTCTAAACTAAAACTTTTAACTAAAATTAAACTAAACTATAACTCTAACTAAAACTCTAAGCTAAGACTCTAAACTAAAACTCTAAACTCTAAACTAAAACTCTTAACTACTAAAACTAAACTACAACTATAAACTAAAACTATTTACTAAAACTAAACTACAACTCTAAACTAAAACTCTTAACTAAAATTAAACTATAAGTCTAAACTAAAACTCTTAACTAAAACTAAAGTAAACTATAACTCTAGCTAAAGCTCTAAGCTAACACTCTAAATTAAAACTCTAGACTAAACTAACTAAACTATAACTCTAACTGAAACTCTAAACTAAAACTTTTATCTAAAACTAAACAGCACCTCTAAACTAAAATTCTTAACTAAAACTAAACTAAACTATAACTCTAACTAAAACTCTAAGCTAAGACTCTAAACTAAAACTATGAATTAAAACTAAACTAAACTATAACTCTAAATAAAACTCTAAGCTAAGACTCAAAACTAAAACTCCAATACCTAAACTAAAACTCTTAACTAAAACTAAACTAAAACTATAACTCTAACAAAACTTTAAAGTAAAACTGTATACTAAAACTATAAACTCTAAACTAAAGCTCTTAAGTAAAACTAAACTAGATATCTAAACTAAAGCTCCTAACTAAAACTAAACTAAACTATAACTTTAAACTAAAACTAAAGTAAACTATAACTCTTACTAAAACTCTAAGCTAACACTCTAAATTAAAACTCTAGACTCTAAACTAAAACTCTATCTAAAACTAAACAACACCTCTAAACTAAAATTCTTAACTAAAACTAAACTAAACTATAACTCTAACTGAAACTCTAAGCTAAGACTCTAAACTAAAACTATGAATTAAAGCCAAACTAAACTATAACTCTAAATAAAACTCTAAGCTAAGAGTCAAAACTAAAACTCCAATATCTAAACTAAAACTCTCGATTAAAACTAAACTAAATTATAGCTCTAACTAAAACTCTAAGCTAAGACTCTAAACTAAAACTCTAAACTTAAAAATCTTAATTACTATAACTCTAACTAAAACTTTAAGCTAATACCAAACTGAAACTCTAAACTAAAACTCTTATCTAAAACTAAAGTAAACTAAAAGTGCAAGGAAAAACTCTAATTTATAACTCTAGGCTAAAACTCTAAACTAAAACGTTTAGCTAAAACTAAACTACAAGTCAAAAAACACTTAACTAAAACTAAAATAAAATATAACTCTAACTAAAACTCTAAGTTCTGAGAGTCTAACTTGAAACTCTAGACTCTGAACTACGACTAAACTAAATGATAACTCTAACTAAAACTGTAAGCTTATATCAAACTAAAACTCATATCTAAAACTAAACAGCAACTCTAAACTAAAACTCTTAACTAAAACTAAACTAAACTACAATTCTAACCTAAAACTCTTAACTAAAACTAAACTACAACTCTAAACTAAAACTCTTAACAAAAATTAAACTAAACTATAACTCTAACTAAAACTCTAAACTAAAACTCTGAAGTCTAAACAAAAACTCTTAACTAAAATTAAACTAAACGATAACTCTAACTAAAACTCTAAGCTAAGACTCTAAGGTATAAACTAAAATTCTTAACTAAAACTCTTTACTAAAACTAAACTAAAACTCTTAACTAAAACTAAACTATAAGTCTAAACTAAAACTCTTAACTGAAACCAAAGTAAACTATAACTCTAACTAAAATTCTAAGCTAACACTCTAAACTAAAACTCTAAACTAAAACTAAACGAAACTTTAACTCTAACTAAAACTCTAAACTCTAAACTAAAACTCTTATCTAAAACTAAACAACACCTCTAAACTAAAATTCTTAACTAAAACTAAACTAAACTATAACTCTAACTAAAACTCTAAGCTAAGACTCTAAACTAAAACTCTGATTAAAACTAAACTAAACTATAACTCTAATAAAAACTCTAAGCTAAGACTCAAAACTAAAACTCCATATCTAAACTAAACTAAACTATAACTCTAACGAAAAAAACTCTAAGCTAAGACTCTAAACTAAAACTCAAAATTCTCAACTAAAACTAAACTAAACTATAACTCTAATTAAAACTCTAAGCTAAGACTCTAAACTAAAACTCTTAACTAAAACTAAACTAAAACTATAACTCGAACTAAAACTCTAAAGTAAAACTTTAAACTAAAACTATATTCTCTAAACTACAACTCATATCTAAAACTAAACAACAACTCTAAACTAAAACTTTTAACTAAAACTAAACTAAACTACAACTATAAACTAAAATTCTTAACTAAAACTAAACTACAACTCTAAACTAAAACTCTAAGCTAAGACTCTAAGCTAAAACTCTAAACTCTAAACTAAAACTCCAAACTAAAACTAAACTGCAACTCTAAACTAAAACTCTTAACTAATACTAAACTAAACTAAAAGTGCAACGAAAACTCTAAATTCTAAACTAAAACTCTTATCTAAAACTAAACAACACCTATAAACTAAAATTCTTAACTAAAACTAAACTAAACTATAACTCTAACTAAAACTCTAAGCTAAACCTCAAAACTAAAACTCCAATATCTAAACTAAAACTCTTAACTGAAACTAAACTAAAACTATAACTCTAACTAAAAATCTAAAGTAAAACTATAAACTAAAACTGTAAACTATAAACTAAAACTCTTAAGTAAAACTAAACTAGAGATCTAAAATAAAGCTCCTAACTAAAACTAAACTAAACTATAACTCTAACAAACACTCTAAGCTAAGACTCTAAACTCTAAACTAAAACTCCAAACTAAAACTAAACTGCAACTCTAAACTAAAACTCTTAACTAATACTAAACTAAACTAAAAGTGCAACGAAAACTCTAAATTCTAAACTAAAACTCTTATCTAAAACTAAACAACACCTATAAACTAAAATTCTTAACTAAAACTAAACTAAACTATAACTCTAACTAAAACTCTAAGCTAAACCTCAAAACTAAAACTCCAATATCTAAACTAAAACTCTTAACTAAAACTAAACTAAAACTTCAACTCTAACTAAAAATCTAAAGTAAAACTATAAACTAAAACTGTAAACTATAAACTAAAACTCTTAAGTAAAACTAAACTAGAGATCTAAACTAAAGCTCCTAACTAAAACTAAACTAAACTATAACTCTAACAAACACTCTAAGCTAAGACTCTAAACTAAAACTTTAAAATGTCAACTAAAACTAAACTAAACTATAAATAGAACTAAAACTCTAAGCTAAGACTGTAAACTAAAACTCTAAACTCTAACTAAAACTCTAAGCTAAGACTCTAAACACTAAACAAAAACTCTTAACTAAAACTAAACTAAACTATAACTCTAACTAAAACTCTAAGCTGAGACTCTAAACTAAAACTCTTAACTAAAACTAAAACTCTATGCTAAGACTCTAAACTCTAAACAAAAACTCTTTACTAAAACTAAACTAAACTATAACTCTAATTAAAACTCTAAGCTAAGACTCTAAACTAAAACTCTTAACTAAAACTAAACTAAAACTATAACTCGAACTAAAACTCTAAAGTAAAACTGTAAACTAAAAATATAAACTCTAAACTACAACTCATATCTAAAACTAAACAACAACTCTAAACTAAAACTTTTAACTAAAACTAAACTAAACTACAACTATAAACTAAAATTCTTAACTAAAACTAAACTACAACTCTAAACTAAAACTCTAAGCTAAGACTCTAAGCTAAAACTCTAAACTCTAAACTAAAACTCCAAACTAAAACTAAACTGCAACTCTAAACTAAAACTCTTAACTAATACTAAACTAAACTAAAAGTGCAACGAAAACTCTAAATTCTAAACTAAAACTCTTATCTAAAACTAAACAACACCTATAAACTAAAATTCTTAACTAAAACTAAACTAAACGATAACTCTAACTAAAACTGTAAGCTTATATCAAACTAAAACTCATATCTAAAACTAAACAGCAACTCTAAACTAAAACTCTTAACTAAAACTAAACTAAACTACAATTCTAACCTAAAACTCTTAACTAAAACTAAACTACAACTCTAAACTAAAACTCTTAACAAAAATTAAACTAAACTATAACTCTAACTAAAACTCTAAACTAAAACTCTGAAGTCTAAACAAAAACTCTTAACTAAAATTAAACTAAACGATAACTCTAACTAAAACTCTAAGCTAAGACTCTAAGGTATAAACTAAAATTCTTAACTAAAACTAAACTACAACTCTAAACTAAAACTCTTTACTAAAACTAAACTAAAACTCTTAACTAAAACTAAACTATAAGTCTAAACTAAAACTCTTAACTGAAACCAAAGTAAACTATAACTCTAACTAAAATTCTAAGCTAACACTCTAAACTAAAACTCTAAACTAAAACTAAACGAAACTTTAACTCTAACTAAAACTCTAAACTCTAAACTAAAACTTTTATCTAAAAGTAAACAACACCTCTAAACTAAAATTCTTAACTAAAACTAAACTAAACTATAACTCTAACTAAAACTCTAAGCTAAGACTCTAAACTAAAACTCTGAATTAAAACTAAACTAAACAATACCTCTAATTAAAAGTCTAAGCTAAGACTCAAAACTAAAACTCCAATATCTAAACTAAACTAAACTATAACTCTAACAAAAACTCTAAGCTAAGACTCTAAACTAAAACTCAAAATTCTCAACTAAAACTAAACTAAACTATAACTCTAATTAAAACTCTAAGCTAAGACTCTAAACTAAAACTCTTAACTAAAACTATAACTCGAACTAAAACTCTAAAGTAAAACTGTAAACTAAAACTATATTCTCTAAACTACAACTCATATCTAATACTAAACAACAACTCTAAACTAAAACTTTTAACTAAAACTAAACTAAACTACAACTATAAACTAAAATTCTTAACTAAAACTAAACTACAACTCTAAACTAAAACTCTAAGCTAAGACTCTAAGCTAAAACTCTAAACTCTAAACTAAAACTCCAAACTAAAACTAAACTGCAACTCTAAACTAAAACTCTTAACTAATACTAAACTAAACTAAAAGTGCAACGAAAACTCTAAATTCTAAACTAAAACTCTTATCTAAAACTAAACAACACCTCTAAACTAAAATTCTTAACTAAAACTAAACTAAACTATAACTCTAACTAAAACTCTAAGCTAAACCTCAAAACTAAAACTCCAATATCTAAACTAAAACTCTTAACTAAAACTAAACTAAAACTATAACTCTAACTAAAAATGTAAAGTAAAACTATAAACTAAAACTGTAAACTATAAACTAAAACTCTTAAGTAAAACTAAACTAGAGATCTAAAATAAAGCTCCTAACTAAAACTAAACTAAACTGTAACTCTAACAAACACTCTAAGCTAAGACTCTAAACTCTAAACTAAAACTCCAAACTAAAACTAAACTGCAACTCTAAACTAAAACTCTTAACTAATACTAAACTAAACTAAAAGTGCAACGAAAACTCTAAATTCTAAACTAAAACTCTTATCTAAAACTAAACAACACCTATAAACTAAAATTCTTAACTAAAACTAAACTAAACTATAACTCTAACTAAAACTCTAAGCTAAACCTCAAAACTAAAACTCCAATATCTAAACTAAAACTCTTAACTAAAACTAAACTAAAACTTCAACTCTAACTAAAAATCTAAAGTAAAACTATAAACTAAAACTGTAAACTATAAACTAAAACTCTTAAGTAAAACTAAACTAGAGATCTAAACTAAAGCTCCTAACTAAAACTAAACTAAACTATAACTCTAACAAACACTCTAAGCTAAGACTCTAAACTAAAACTTTAAAATCTCAACTAAAACTAAACTAAACTATAAATAGAACTAAAACTCTAAGCTAAGACTGTAAACTAAAACTCTAAACCCTAACTAAAACTCTAAGCTAAGACTCTAAACACTAAACAAAAACTCTTAACTAAAACTAAACTAAACTATAACTCTAACTAAAACTCTAAGCTGAGACTCTAAACTAAAACTCTGAACTCTAACTAAAACTCTATGCTAAGACTCTAAACTCTAAACAAAAACTCTTTACTAAAACTAAACTAAACTGTAACTCTAATTAAAACTCTAAGCTAAGACTCTAAACTAAAACTCTTAACTAAAACTAAACTAAAACTATAACTCGAACTAAAACTCTAAAGTAAAACTGTAAACTAAAAATATTTTCTCTAAACTACAACTCATATCTAAAACTAAACAACAACTCTAAACTAAAACTTTTAACTAAAACTAAACTAAACTACAACTATAAACTAAAATTCTTAACTAAAACTAAACTACAACTCTAAACTAAAACTCTAAGCTAAGACTCTAAGCTAAAACTCTAAACTCTAAACTAAAACTCCAAACTAAAACTAAACTGCAACTCTAAACTAAAACTCTTACCTAATACTAAACTAAACTAAAAGTTCAACGAAAACTCTAAATTCTAAACTAAAACTCTTATCTAAAACTAAACAACACCTATAAACTAAAATTCTTAACTAAAACTAAACTAAACTATAACTCTAACTAAAACTCTAAGCTAAACCTCAAAACTAAAACTCCAATATCTAAACTAAAACTCTTAACTGAAACTAAACTAAAACTATAACTCTAACTAAAAATCTAAAGTAAAACTATAAACTAAAACTGTAAACTATAAACTAAAACTCTTAAGTAAAACTAAACTAGAGATCTAAAATAAAGGTCCTAACTAAAACTAAACTAAACTATAACTCTAACAAACACTCTAAGCTAAGACTCTAAACTCTAAACTAAAACTCCAAACTAAAACTAAACTGCAACTCTAAACTAAAACTCTTAACTAATACTAAACTAAACTAAAAGTGCAACAAAAACTCTAAATTCTAAATTAAAACTCTTATCTAAAACTAAACAACACCTATAAACTAAAATTCTTAACTAAAACTAAACTAAAACTTCAACTCTAACTAAAAATCTAAAGTAAAACTGTAAACTAAAACTGTAAACTCTAAACTAAAACTCTTAAGTAAAACTAAACTAGAGATCTAAACTAAAGCTCCTAACTAAAACTAAACTAAACTATAACTCTAACAAACACTCTAAGCTAAGACTCTAAACTAAAACTTTAAAATCTCAACTAAAACTAAACTAAACTATAAATAGAACTAAAACTCTAAGCTAAGACTGTAAACTAAAACTCTAAACTCTAACTAAAACTCTAAGCTAAGACTCTAAACACTAAACAAAAACTCTTAACTAAAACTAAACTAAACTATAACTCTAACTAAAACTCTAAGCTGAGGCTCTAAACTAAAACTCTAAACTCTAAACGAAAACTCTTAACTACTATAACTCTAACTAAAACTGTAAGCTAATACCAAACTGAAACTCTAAACTAAAACTCTTAACTAAAACTAAAATATAACTCTAAACTAAAACTCTTAACCAAAATTAAACTAAACCATAACTCTAACTAAAACTCTAAACTAAAACTCTAAAGTCTAAACTAAAACTCTTAACTAAAATTAAACTAAACTATAACTTTAACTAAGACTCTAAGCTATAACTCTAAGCTCTAAACTAAAACTAAACTACAACTCTAAACTAAAACTCTTTACTAAAACTAAACTACAACTCTAAACTAAAACTCTTAACTAATACTAAACTAAACTAAAAGTGTAACGAAGAATTCTAAGCTAAGACTCTACGCTAAAATTCTAAACTTAAACGTTTAGCTAAAACTAAACTACATGTCCAAAAACACAACTACAACTAAACTAAACTATAACTCTAACTAAAAGTGCTGAGAGTCTAACTTAAAACTCTAGACTCTGAACTACAACTAAACTAAACTATAACTCTAACTAAAACTCTAAGCTAATATCAAACTAAAACTCTAAACTAGGGAGGGGGTCTCTTTGGGGGACCGGGTGGAGGGGGACCCTTTGGGGGGCTCGGGGGGAGGAGGGCCCTTTGGGGGGCCCGGAGGGAGGGGGCCCTTTGGGCTTGGGTAGAGGACCTTACAACACTGTTCAAATGGAACTAGTGTACTATAACGACCACAGAGTTTCACTCCAAATCATCTTCTAAAATGTCTCAAACTGTTTCGCCCAAAAAATCCCTAAAATGCCGATTAATTTGTTTCGCCCAAATAATCCCCTAAAACTAATTCCTGCGTGTTCCTTTGTTTCGGTATCCCTGCGATGTTACATTTGAAATTCCCAGAAAACCATTTCCCGCGTAAAACATGTTCAATCTGTCTTGATCTCGTATGAATTTCTGAAAAAATGTAAGGTGTTCCTAGTTACACTATTATGACTTTGATAGAATATTAATATTTATCTCTAAGACCTAAAGATCAGAGAAGCCACATTTAAAAATGAAATCCCCTTATGTTTGTTGTCCAAGTCGATTATGTAAATCAATTTCTCAGAAATCCTGTCCCCCTTCATGGATCAAAACACTTGTCTATGCAGTTAGGTACCGTTAGACTCGATTATAGATGGCATCAGTGTGTTCGTCTCGTATTGGATAAGCGGGTTCTACTGGAAAGTATAGTTGTTTTTGAGCCCATTTAATTTAGTTTCATACCTCCTCTAGTTGATCTGAAATAGAGAACTTGATACCATTCGCAAAAAATATGTTTACTTTTTTTAATAGCTTGGTTACACTTACGCTATTTTGATTTGGTGAAATTTTAAGAGCAGAAGTAGCCCCGAAAGTTTGAAAAAAATACCCTCAGTCGTTCTTGGGATGCCTTATTGGGAATTAGCATTAACATAGTTCATTTTGATTTAATCTTAAGGCAAAATTTAGTTTTTTAAACATAATGGGCAAATGGGAGAGTGGGCAAGGGAAGGGAATTAGTTCCCCTCCAATCAATTTTCACTATTAAAAAGGGCACTATTAGCCATTCAAATTTCAGGTCGAATGATCCCTTTTCCAAGTTTCTACGACAACTCCTTCGATGCGGAGTGTCCTGGTCTAAAGGAAAAAAATTAATACATTGTGCCAACATCGTTCTTTAATTAGGCAGCGCGATTGCGCTGTCTATAATAATTTCTGTTCGTTTTAAGTTTTAATGTTGCTCCTTACTTTCATTTGAAAATGCTCGTTTTTTGTATTTAATCACTGATACAGGTACAGCCCAATATGTACATGAGTGCAATAATACATATTGCAATACATTATTGCAATAATGCAATAATACATATATAATACAATAGTACAATATGTATAATTTCTGTTCGATTTAAGTTTTAATGTTGCTCATTACTTTCAACTGAAAAAACTTGTTTTTTTTTTAATTTAATCACTGATACAGGTACAGCCCAATGTATACAAGAGTCTAGAATTTGCCTTAAATAGGACACCTTTCCTGTTGCAGAATCTGAGTAATCAGATGCACACTGAAACCATATGTCATCTCATTCAGAAGAAAAGAGGCACTCAAGTTCGCAGTATTCACCTAACAGAGTGGTCAGCAGCCATTTTAGTTAAGAGACCCAAATATAAATAATGGGACGATTATTTAATGTGTGAAAACAGTATACGTTTTATAATGTATCAAATCTTTATCATAGCTTTAGACTTTGACTCAATTGCGAGTGCCCCACCCGCAATTGCCCCCACCCACAAATATTAATATTTACGTTAGTTCTATGCTAGGATGAAAGGATGATAAACTATTTATCTACAAGTAAAATGAATCATTTTATGCAATTCTGAAAAAAAAGATAACTATCGCTCCTTTTTCCTTAATAAAAATTTTCAAACTGAGGAGATTCACCTTGGGTGGTTGGCTTTTGTTTTATTCCACTAGATTCCCAACAATCACGAATCCAAGTGTCATTATAGCTTCATTTTTAGTCTTTCATTTTCAATCAGTAAGACTTGATACACAGAAAGACGTTTTGTCGACCTTTGGACGCTGGAAGTGAAGTGTCTGATTACGGAAAAAGGAAAATATGTGACTGCTTGTCTGTCTCTTATTTTGACTATGCTGAACAGATCAGGGTGAAATAAAATATTTGTAGATGAAAGAATGCAAACATAAATACAAAAATAGTGAATTGTACCACATTGTAACATAATTTTGTAAAATGTACCATATTTTGTGGGATTGTACTAAATTGCACCAGTAGAGGTGAAATTTACCAAAATGGTACAAGTGTACCACGTTTGGCATCACTGCTGTGTAATGGTTTGTGTTAATTGGTGAATCAAACAGTTCGTGGTAACGAACTGTAAGGAGCGACCCGGCTCAATACTAACCAAAACTCTAAAAAACAGAATTTGATACCAGTAGATACATGAAAGAATCAGATTTTTATGCTGATTTCAAATATTTAAGTTTATTCAAGTTTAGTTTTACCCATCAAAAGTTACGGACCTGAAAATTGTTGCCTTATTTTTGAAAAAGAGGAAAACTCCCCAAAAAAGTTATCGAATCTTAATGAAAATCAAACTATCATATTCAGCCTATCAGAGACCCCTACTGTAGAGGTTTCAAGCTCTTATCTGCAAAAATGTGGAATTTGTATTTTTTGCCAGAAGAAGGATCACGGATGCGTGTTTATTTGTTTGTTTGTTTATTTTTTCCCCAGGGGTGATCATTATCGATCCAGTAGTCATAATAATCCCGAGAGGGCTCATTAAAACGGAATTTAAAAGCTCTACTGCCCTTTTTAAGTGGGCCAAAAAATTGAAGGGCGACTAGGCCCCCCTCCCACGCTCATTTTTTCCCAAAGTCACCCGATTGTTTATTTGGAAAGTATGCAGACGTTTTCAGGAGTGATGTTTTCTGGTGGGAAGGGGGTCCGAAGAGGGGGATACGTGGGAGGATCTTTCCATGGAGGATATTATCATGGGGGGAAGGGACATTTCTATAAGGGGGGTTGGATTTCCCAGCAATATTTAAAAAACGATCAGAAATTAAATAAAAAACAAGTTTTTTTCAACTGAAAGTAAGGAGCAACATTAAAAACTTAAAACGAACAGAAATTATTAAGTATATGAAAGGTTTCCCCCCTACTCCATACCTCGCTCTTTACGCTAAAGGTTTTTTTAGTACTTTCAAAAAAGCTATCTGTTCTAACTAAATGGCCTTTGTAGATTCAGGGTCATTTTTTAAAGAATTGGAACAAAACTCGAAATTTAGCGCACAGAGCGAGGTATTGAATAGAGAAAGAACCCCTCATTTACGTAATAAAAATATACGAATATAGAAGTTTGTTACGTAAGTTGTTTCGTAAGTTACGTCAGATCAAAATTTCTAGAAAGCAAATTAGCCAAAAAAGTAAAATCAATATGCAAATTTCATTTTAAATTATTCATTTACGGTGAGCAAAAATCAAAGCTACATTAATTCAAAAAGTTCAGAAATTATATAAGAATAACGATTTTTTTTTTAACTGAAAGTAAGGAGGGACATTAAAAATTAAAACGAACAGAAATTATTCCTTGTATGAAAGGGACTGTCCCTTCCTCAACGCCTTGCTTTTTACGCTTAAGTTTTTATTCTTTAAAAAAAAGAGTTGTGAGAAAGAGTGAAACTTTAGCGTAAAGAGCAAGGCGTTGAGGAGAAGACAGTTCCTTTCATATACGGAATAATTTCTTTCGTTTTAAGTTTTAATGTCACTCCTTACTTTCATTTAAAAATAATTGTTTTTTTATTTAAAATCGAAAAAGAATCTGTCATGTTGCGGCAATAAAGCGAACAAGGCTCTTAGCTCTAAAAACGCTAGTAGAAAGGTGGTGACTATTTCTAAGGGGGCACCATATATGGGCATTGACCTACTAACGGTACAAACATGACGACAGCCAATCAGAGGATTAGAATCCGTGTACAAACAAGATCACGTGTCTCTTTCTAGGCCAATGAGGGACTTAGAAATAATAACGGGAAGTGACGCAGCGAATATATGGAAGGATTTTCAGTATAGTTGTTATTAGTGTGAGAATATAATTCAAAGAGTGAGAACAGTTTGACTTTACTCTTATATTTATTCATTGAGTTTTATTTGTAATAATGAGTGGAATGTTTACACTATTAGAAGTTGATAGTGGAGTTGGGATTATCAGCAATCATACAAGAGCACCAAACATTGCGGTAAAAATCACGAGAGGATCACGGCTTTGTCTTGAATGGGATGAAGTATATGCAAGATATATTTTATCGTTGAGCAAATTTAAATTGGAGGACCAATTATGCTTCGCTGCAAAAGTTGATTTAGCATATGTGAATAGACTTCAAAGTGCTTTAAATGCAATAGTGAAGCATACAGAGGACAATAAGTTATATCGGTAATTGTATATATGAAATATATATTATTGTTTTAATTATGATCACGCACAATAAAATTGTTTTGAAATCGAAAATGTTCCCTTTCTTTTTGTTAGATTTTCATAGGTTATCAAATATTCTTGAACTAGGACGAATCGTGGTGAGTCTAGAGTCAGCAGTGAGAGTGTTAGGATTGAAAATGAATAATTTGAGAAAGAGAGAACTAGGTCGAATCTTGTGATTATGGAAAATATTTGATTCTGGTTGACGTTTTTCTCGAGTTATCTCTTCAACGGAAGATATTTTCTCAGGGAACACTTGTCAATATAGTGGGGAATAATTCTCCCCCATTGGACTATTGTATGAAGCTTTTAAGACGTGACCCAAATGCTTTTACTCAATTTATTGATATATTAATTGAAACAAAGCAGAATAATATCGTGGATATACTTTTGAAAACATTACCATAGATTCTATGTAGATGGCTCCCCTTCGAAGAGGTTATGTAACGTCACAGAGTTACTTCTCTACCATCCCCCTCTGATTTATCGAACATAGATCAGTTTTCTTTTTAGCTGTGAGAGAGTTGACATCGGAACCAAAAAATGTTCTATACATGTCCACTATGTATGTATACTCTTGGCAAATGGTCATCATGTGAGAATCGTACAATTATTGATGGATGTAATGAAAAGTGCAAATTATGCAATCCATGTAAATTACATAGAGAATATACAGTACAAATTAAAGGCTGTAATTCATGTCTTGAAGAGATTTGTGACTCTCACCCTAGAGGGCAACTATGCTCCAATTGCCACTATGACAAATGTGATCAGTGGGAGAATACTTATCCTCGTATGATTGGAAAGAACCCTAAACGTGATTTTAGTTTATTTCTACGATTTTGGTATCGTCGTGGTTTTAAATTATTTTGAGAGAAGAATCAGTTCTGCGATTCAACTGTTGGGGTAACAAGACAATTTGGTTTCTACGTCATCATTGTGACGACACTGCCTATTATGACTATAAACCTAGTGATTTTTATCTGGCAGTTACCAAATGTGATTCACCATTCAAAACACTGTATGTGATATTGCTTCGAATAGACGAATTGAAACATGTGAATTCACAATATGAATGCAAATAGTATCATTGACTATACAAAGAGATACAACAAGAGTGAAGTTACATTGTACTGTAGAAAATGTGACCCTGACTTTTCAGCCAATTAAGATCAATATACAGTGTATTCAAATGGTCTACCCACATTATTAGTTCTCGACAGTTGCCTATACACCGAAGAAGAAGAAATCTAAAGTGAAGAATAAAAAAATTATTGTATGTATACATCTTTTTCCTAATAAAAAAATTCACACACATTTTGTAAGCACTTGACTTGTTAGAGCACTAAAATCAATATTATACAGGTCTGAGAGGATATTTTTCCACCATAAAGTCGTTCAGACGTGGATTGTCTGCGTAAATCTTGAGAAACTGCTTGTAAATATAGCCGCGACAAACGAAACATCTGAACACGAAATATAGTAGCGCATGGAAACCGCAACTTTTAGTCGTCAGATCCTGTACTCTCTTCTGATTTTGAATAAAAATTTTCCCACTGCTGTCTGTATAGTTGCTGATGTGTGGAGTGTAGAATGTATAAGGTAGGCCGAGAGGATAAAAAATTCAATCGTCTTCATTGTTTGAAAGAAGCACAACCAATGGCCAGTATTCACAGTCGACGGACTGCTATTAACAATGATTAGGGTATTGTTTGCACTTTGAATTTTTTCCAAGGAAGTCCGAGGGTAGACAATAGGATCTGTATTTGGACATGTAGGGGTCCATGTTAAATACATTGATTATTTGACTGGTGTTCATGGTGCAAGGTCTAGTAGAACACTGCCTTTGGGAGTGATTTCCCAGTAGGTTTCAAATTGATTTAATGAGATTAGTGCAATGCTCTCAAGCAATGGGTCGGCAAATGTACACTCTAAACGCACACTCCCCGTTCGTACTTTACTCATACCCTGGGTGCCAGACAGGTCTAGTACAATGAAATCATGTGTTTTTAGCGAATATTTCTTCGGTTATACCATTTTCAAATAGTTGTGAATCATGATCTAGGGTTTGCATTGTCAACTCACACAATGTCCTATAGGATTTAACAAAAGATAGATTGTAGAGCGGGATTCCATTTACTTTGCAGACAAGAGATGAAAGCCCATACATCTCAAATTTATGTGGGCTGCCAGTCCATGATCCTATTGCACTAGCGCTTTTTACAAATGCCAATGCTAATTTTGACGGAATTTCACCATTGATACAAGATGAGTCGGTGAAGGTGCGTGAGCCTGTGGCAATATAACGTTGATTGGTGATTGTATGAGGAACAAGTAGTTTTATATTATTTCCACTGGCTCTCAGTTTTTCCACTGCCAAAGCAACAAAACTCATAACCTGCTGGTTTCGTACATGTAGTATTGCCGAGGTTAGAGAGAGAGTTACATCAGATTGGCAGGAAGTTCCTTTCGTAAAACAAAATTGGATGGAGTAAGCGTCAATTTTATATCCACCTTAATATTGGGTGGTAGCCATTAAGGCATATTAAATATTTCATGATATATTTTTCCAACTAGATGCAATTCAATAGTTGTAGCATTTTTAAGTACATCTGTACTATTAGTAGCAGTAATATATTCATATCCATTGGAGGTGCCTCTCAATTCCTTGTATGACTTGGGTGTCATCAACATGAACTGTATATAAAACCATTGACATGATTTACAACTCATCCATTTTGAACGCAAACACGCAGTGTAATAACCACTCCCTGTTGCACACTGGAGGTTGGGGCTTGTGACGGTGATTTATATCAATACTGTCTTCGCATTTGTCTTGCCGTCATCATTGGTGTTACCAAATCATTGCTCCTGCTGCTAGGAGTGCTAGTATTTTCCAAGATTGATTTAAATCTTCTTCTTCTTTTTTTTAAATGTTGTTGACGTTGTTAGAGGACTGGCACCTCTACTATATTCTCTTAATTTCTTTAGAATTTGCTTATTGCCAATAAGACTTTTGGGGAAGTTTGATGTATTTAGAAAGGTGTATAGATTATTGTCAAATGATAAAAGTCCTTTACGGCTTTTAACCATATCACAAATTAAATCAAGTAGATTATTACTTTTTCCCTGAATTATAATTCGTTTCCCAGTGCTATCAATTTGAACTTGATAATCATCACCACTACTTTTCAACATGAGATATGTTAATACTCTTTTACTATGTTCTCGATAGGTCACTGGCAATAGGTTTACAATTGATGTCACTATTGAATTCAATTCCTTCTTCTTTGATTGTGCTGTTGCTGCTGCAGAATCTTGACTAGATGTTTCCTGTTGGGGGGGGGGGGATCTGTGACGGTGGCGAGTCTCTCACGATAAGGTCTATGTTTTTTCCACACGACGCAGTGCAATCTTGAAGTAAAACTAGCCTTTTATCATCGGCAATATTTTCATCATTAATGAATTTGCTTTGATTGTCTTCAAAGTGTTCAACTGGTGAAGGACAAGTTCTATTGGAGTCGATTTATAGGGTTTAGCCATCTAGAGAAAACTGTTTTACAAGCCCTGTGATTATTGGTATTAAAAGTGTAAAAAGCCCCCGCCCGCTTGAAGGAGACGTTTTTCTTTTGAAAAAATTTCCTTTTTTTGCAAGCCAAGGCACGTACAGTGGAACGATGTTGCTTTGTCTGTTGTCTAACACCTTCTGGCAAGTGTACATTTCCCTCGGTTAAATTTAAGCAAAGTTCAGATATTAGATTAATAAATTCTTTGTCAACACCATGTTTGAGTATGGTCTTCCTGACTGGGGGTTTCGAAGTGCCTAGAACGGAAAATAAGTGTCCATTTTCTAATGGTTTCTTCAGTGTCATGATGGCAACTAATAGCCTTTCTACTGTTCACCGGAAGATATACAGTAATTTCTTTGTCGAAAATATCTGTGACTACACGTAGATCCTCGGGTGTATTCTGATTAAGATATAGCAAAATGTACCCGTAGGGCTTATTTTTCGCCTGACTGTACGCTGAAAGTAGAAATTTGGGAGCACCGGGATATATTTGCTTATTGAGAGTTATTAGAGAACTTGAATCACGAACAACTCGGTATATAAAATAGACGGTGCAGTTCAAAGCAAGGGTTTACATACACTTGCTCTGATGAAACACATTGTGTAGAACTAGGGTTATGGAAATGTTTTCATGATGAGATCGAACTGTAAACAGTTGTAGCATTTCCTGTGAGAACTGTTCAATCGATTCAGCTAAATCATCAATAATCAGCCATGAGTTTGACTCAATACTATTGAAAACTTCAAGTCCCCGTATGAATTGTATTGCCATGGACGTGGCAGTGGCAATAGCTTTTATTTGATCATAGGAATCCTGCCAAATTCTGTAGCAATAGTAAATTTTCTTTGGTTTTTCCGAAAACATTTTATTACAATTTTTAATTATTTTAGCTAAAAGTGTCGTTTTCCCCGACATTGACGATCCACAGAGAAACGATCTGAATGTTGTTTTAAATTGATACATACTGCTGCTGCTGTTGACAACAGTCGGACTACAACTAACTGTAAACCATACTTGTCTAATGAATAATAATAATAATGATTTTCCCTTAGATCTACCTAGTACGTTATACAACAAGAACAACAAAAATATATTTATTTTTCTTTTATTAACAACACTTTTTTGTCCAACAATAGTAACAATAACAGAACAACAACAACAACAAGAACAATATTTTTCATTTATTGACAAAAAAACAACTTAAAATACAGCAAGAACAACAGTAGTAGCACCGTTGAACACATTTGTAAACTAATATGAGAAAACACAATTTACAACATTTAAAAGATGAGACCCCCCCCCCCCAAGGGCCCCCAACCCCTCTGGAGCCAAAGCCCGCCATGGGTGCCCCCCTCCCTTCCACCCCCCAGTGGCCGAAGGCCGGCGGCCGTTGGCCAGAAAGGGCGGCGGGAAACAAACTCTGTATAAAATAGCAGCTGCTGCAGTAAAATGATGACAATGAGGACAATGGCAATGGAATGAAGATTCTAATTGAGAAATTGTTGTCCCCCACCCACCAAGTACTATTTTTTTTAATTTAAGTTAATTTATCCAGACCGAGATGGTTTCGACACACATTCAACTCGATCTGGAATTCGATAGTGGCCGTGGGGGCGTTTTCTTACACCATTCTCGAGCACATAGACCTTGTCGGATATGCAAGACATGGCATTTGTTCCACTCTAACAGTATAGTTCCTTTATTGTAGAGAGCGAATTTCCATTACTTTTGCTCTTGGCACTAGACAACTGTCAACACAGTTTCTGTAGACATTCATGTCGAAATTATTTTTTACAAAGTGTGTAGGCACCCCTTTTGCACGCCTGTTGTACATCCTTTCCATGTTTTTCCACACAGTACCTTTGGGACCGGGGAACCCCCATTGGATATTAAATCGCTACCTGTCTCCGAATTTAACATGACTAGTTTGATTGGGGCTGGCGTTTCACCAACTCGGGGTAGATGCTCTCATTCCAATTCGTGTAATCCATCCGCGGGCCGATGTGAACACCGTTTTCCAAATCATTCAATAAATCCTCGGTTTAAACTTTTAATAACAGATAATATGTGTCCCCATAGTAAATTTGAACCTCCACCTCCCTTTGCCGTTGTACCTTGCACACATTGTAAAAGAATGACAACTTGAATTTCTTGAAATTTCAAGTACTGACTCCCCCCCCCAAAATATTCTTATTCAGAACAACATTTCTTTTTTTTGTGTGTAGCAGAACCATATTCGGGTTTATGCTCGTGAATTTTGTAAAGTTTGGGTCGGCGATAATTCGTTCACATTCTTTGGGGCAAGTTACGACGTCCACAACGTGATCTGTTTTGTACGCTTTTCACACATTTTTCCAAAGCTGAATTTAAAATAAGTTTATACATTTCTTTTTGAACTTTACTTTTTGGCTTCGAGCGTTTACTGACAAAGGTGTCAATAAACGTTTTCAAGTAGGATTTCTGATCAATTGCAGGGCCCTGTGTATTTTTGTGACCCTGAAACCATTGGTCACCATCCACCGCAATAGGACGTGGTGAATAACAATTTTCTGTTTCAGGTCCAAATCTGCAATTACTCTCTGCTTGGAGGGGGTCCAATAAATGCCCATATCCTCGACCAAAGACCGATTGTATGGGCTAAATGACTCTTTGGTCGAAGGTCTATTCACGCACGGAAAAAAAATCTTTTACAGTGTCGTGGAGTTCCAATGGTATGTGTCCGTCAATTTCAAAAGGCCATCCTTTGGGACCATTTTCCGCGACAGTGTGAATGTTGGGGATTGCACAAGGATTTTCAAGTAGTTTTTAATTGCCACACGGTAAATACGTCGCCGAGGGGTACAATGAGTTCATGTCAAGAAAAACAGCATTGGACTTTCCACCATCAAAAGAGTTCTGCCCACTTGGATTCGTTGTTAAGACGCGATCCCCGTGAAAAACGTATCCCCCCTCTCATAGATACTTCTAGAAATAGTGTTGATCCACATCGGTGACCAAACCTATTTCCTCCCTACTGATTTTTAGAATTAATTCCATGACGAGGTGCGGTGTTGAAAAGTAATAGCCAATGTCTAGTCCGAATTCTGAATAAATTTGGTCTGTGTTTTTGCAGACAATGTCTAATAGAGTCAGTACATCACTGGCCAAGTACATTCTACAATAACCCCAACCATTTTTACAACCACCCTTAGCCCATACCCTCTAGGCAAATTTATAGTCCTCGACAGTGCATTCACTATCGGTAAGTAAATTATAGAATTCTTCAATGGGAGGGAGTTCCTCCTCACTTATCCTTGCACCAGAGCTGTAATAGTCATACGCATATATGCCTTTACAAGTATGTAAGTCATATATTTCACTGACTGGAAAGCGCTGTTTTGAGCAGAGGGAAACTATCGAAATCGTCACTTTTTTGCACTTGAGTTAGTTGACGGAGAGCCTTGGGAAAAAAACTGTAAGAATCTAAAAAACGGATTTTATTCCAGCACGTTTACCCGTTATCCACTGCCTGCCATTTGAATTCTAAAAGCAACAGCTTCTCAGCAGATTAGGGTATAATATTGTAGGTAAATGAGTTATTTACCCATTTACTATCTGCCCCCCTCCCTCCCTGTACATACGTGCCAAAGCCGGTAAAATAAATTCCAAATCGTAATTTGAATTGTGAATGAACACCGGTATAAAAAACTGCTGGCTTACATTCAGATTGCACGATTGATTTGCTACGCCACGAAACTTACTACCCCTTGAAGATATTTCCTGCCACAATTGATCGTGGTCGCGGATTTTTCCCTTCCCCCACCCCCCCCCCCCTTAGTCTTTTTCCCCTAGTCCCTTTCCCCTTAGTCCCATCTTCAAATTCCCGATTACATACCCAACATATTTTCTTATTTTTAATGGTCAGGCGATCCTCTGCTGATAGTATCATCGTACAGTTTGTATTTTTCAAACAGGAAATAGCCCATTTGCAGTGACAATTAATTTAATCAATACTTTGATCATGCAATCATTCTCATCCATCGTCACGACTATTTCTAACAATCGCATAGTGTTAGAGCTGTCTCATTGTGTGTGGGCATAGGAAACTGCGATGGCTTGATATTCTTTGATACAATTTGTAAATTGTGGGTCTGTCACATCCATAAGCTTGGCATCACAGTCTAAAATTATTTTATCGCTTTGCATAAGCGTATTCTGAAAATTTTTTAATCTTAAAATTGCTCGGTCACCCCCCAACTCTCTCAACCGTTTGATAGCCGTGTCTTTTACAATGTTTTATGTGATTTTGTAGATTTAATTCGCTACGAAATTGGGACAAACACATTGGGCAATAGTATCGTACCCCTAGATCCTTTCCCCTCCCTCAACTCTACTAATTTCAGTAATGGGATTGAAATGTACAACTGAATTGGGTTCACTAGGTGGTGTGTACTTCAGCCAAACCCTGCGTTTAACCGATTCAATAGATGGCGCTCTTATTGAAAATATTACCCCATTTTTATGAGAACACACACCCTCTTCAAATTCCGTTTCGTACTGTAGCCTAGTACCATCGATAGTTAAATGTGCGTTGGTCCGTTCAAAAATATCTATCGCCCTGAGTGTTACATGAAATTTTTCCGCTAAACAAGTGAAATCTACTGGGGAAAATCAGACCCTTCTTTCCATGCACGGCCCAGTATTCCAAATTTTTCTTTGAAGCTTCATCTCGTAGAGGTTGGAAAGCCGATTTGAGGAAAGCGTACATGAAACATTTTCGGCCTGTTCCGAAAAAGATTCGTTGAACCCCCTGACATCTTTCTAAATCGGGATTATATTTTAAAACCTTAGCCCTCTCCCAAAGTCCCCCTCTTAAAATAAAATCTTTTTTTTAATTTATATAATATTTACACTTAAATTTTCAACAAATAAAGCCACTACCATTCTCATTATAATTGTCGAGATGAGAGACAGTATTGTCGACCCATTGCATAAATATACTCTCGTGATTTTCCAAATGAGGATACACCACCAAAATTTCGCTGTGCACATAGTGGTCATAGACCTCACCATGACTCTCATTTAGATCAAATATTTTTAAAACAATTCAGGCCTTAATGGAGTTCCCCCACAGCTGAATTCAGTTTTCTAAAAGTGCACGAATTTTCCTGATTATTCATGAATAATATATACGGGATCGGTTATAAAAATTTCCTGCCATAAGTGTATTACATGGATCGCCAAAGGTTGCAGTGAAAACGTCTATTGTATTCAGAATTGAATTTGTTTGCTGAAATTCCGGTAGTGACGAGAATTGTGTATCATTACCCCTCCCCCTTGTATGTCATCATTACCTAAACCCTCTCCCCCTTGTTTAGCATCACTACCTAAACCTTCTCCCCCTTGTATATCATCACTACATAAACCCCTTCCCCCACTTTGTTCAACAATTGGGCTGGTGTGTGTACTAAAATCCCCCAGTTCACTTAAAATAGCCTCTAGTGTGTTAGGACTATGCAAATCCATCCAAGTCTTTTCATTTTCAAGTTCAATTAAATTTGACCGAACCGGGACAATATTCATTAAATCTGAGGGGGAAGGATTCTCAGTTAACTCACGAGTAAAATTATCTAAAATTTTCATGGTATTCAGGCTCAACCAAGGTAAATCACCCTCTGAAGTAACTGCATTGCCTTGTTCAACTATACTATTATCTACATCTAAAGAATTACTATTAACATTGAAATATTGTCCCATAAATTATCTTTCCATTCCGAGTCGTTAATGATGGTAGCATATGCACCATCTAAATTATCACTACTAAAACTTTATCCTATTTTTCACTGTTATTCGATGACGTTTCAAACATTGTCATGAAATTTGTTCAGTGCGTCAATATGAAATCATTTCATCAATGTGACTTGTTTTTCTTCAGATGGGGGGAGGGTAGCGATGGAACTGTTCAAACCTATAAGGAAAACAACCACTTAATTTCAACGTGTATAAAACACCCTATTTAATTCTTAAGAAGATCGAAAATTGGATTAAAAGTAAAGGAGTCAATAGTCCTTTGCTGACGGTTATGAGAGGTAACATGGCCTTTCAATTACAGCTTTTACTACAGTATTTGCAAAGCGATAGCTTAATCATCAAATATCGTTTCCCTAATTTGTTTACTATTTCAAGCTTGAATGGCTGAATGAAAAGTGTAAAAGAGATATTTCAATTCCAGGCTATAAACAATGTCTTTCAATCCCCCCTCATCCCCCTTAGTAGCAATATCCTCCTCCCCCGTACTTCCTGTTGAATAGCTCTTTTTATTCATTTCTGATTGTTTTCCAAATCACTGCCCAGGCCTGTGAATCGCATCTGTTTGATAAAGGAGACCGTTAATCTCTCTCTCTTATCGAGTATCTCAAAATCCTGGTAAGCTCTAAGTGACAGTTGACAGTGAATATTACGCAAATTAGAACCTATATTATTCTGAAATTATTTCGAAGCCTTTTATCAAAATATTAAATTCTCCGATTTAAACGGTCATAAGACTTTACCTGAACAGGATATTAAAATAATGAAATGTATATTTCTTTCTGGAGAAAAATTGTTAGTGAAAATGTTAATAAATTATAAACTTACATTCTTTTTTTGCAACATTGTCCACGTCCTTGGCCATTTCATCTTCTTGTTTACAAGGCCCTCACAGGTCCAATGTACTGATTAACACTAGGATTTAATTGATTTTGTGTCAACGGAGGATCGCATTCTTCAAAATTATCCTTAACAAAATACATTTTTACAACTTTTGGCGGAATTTTATAATTGACATTAGCTAAAAGTTGCTAATTCATATAACCCATAATGTCGAAATTTATAGACCAAATTTGTTTCTTAACTATTGTATTTTCATCCTATTTCATATTAACCAAACTTGACTTCTTTCATGTGTCATATAATGCACAAGTATCTTGTTTCCTTCGGAAAAGCCTATAGAACAGAAAAAAACTCATAATACAGCATAAAATCCTGTAAATAATCTTAGAAATTAAGCTTCTGAAAACCAGGGCTAATGAAAAATCCGGGAATTATGGAGTGGGGGAGGGAATAAATTGTTAAATTAGATAGTTATGTAGGCTACAGACTCATAGCATAACTTTCGAAATGTTATTAGCTCAAGAAACAGGGGGTATTTACATATATATACTTCATAACACAGTTTCAGCATATAGGCTTAAAATTAGATAAAAAAGATCGTTAACATACACACACATCATGTAGACCTAAAATTTGCGATCAGAGGTAAAAATGCTAGCTGACTTACACTTAACATAGACTTCATGCAACCCCACCCCCCTAATGTGCAATATATTGGCTAGTTGACTTACACTTAACATAGACATTTTTCAACCCCATCCCCCTCTAATGTGTAAATATATACCCTGAATTTGAATATATTGGAGGGGGGGACTAAAATTCATTTCCAATAAAAAAATGATTTTATTTGGAAAAAACAAAGAAAATTTACTAAACAGAACTCACATTGTAAAGTTGCGTAGCTACAACTTCTAAATCCATTTTATTCGATGTTCGCTCCATAATGTTTTGAAACGGGATGCTACTTTAACATCAAACCGTGATCATTATAAACAAAATCTCAAGGCGGCATTGCGATGTAAGAGAAATTACGTAAATCCATTGACCTAGAAATAGGTGTGTAATCTTGTACAGTTAGTATTTCTGACTCCCATGATTGGCCTAGAAAGAGACACGTGATCATGTTCGTACACAAATTGTAGGCCTCTGATTGGCTGTCCAGTTGTTTGTACCGTTAGTAGGTCAATGATCTTGTATCAGTCGCGCTGGTACTTCGCTCTCTACTAACGCTAAAGTGAAACGCCGTTATATTTTTTTATTCTTTTTCAAAAGAAAAGTAAAGAAATACATTAAAACTCTAAAGATAAAAATCATCTTGCATTGTAAGGGTATGTTACCTTATTGGCGTAATTTCATCAAAATAGCGGGGTGGGGGGGGGGGGCAAAATCGTTGCCATTTTCCCAAATCAAGTGAAAATGACAGTGACAACTAGAAAATGGGTCATATAGCTACCAAAAAAGGTAAGGATATACTAAAGAAAACTGATTCTTTTCTGAAGATACTTGAATTAAGCTTATCTTTGTTTTGGCAAGATTTTTGGAGGAACTAAATTTCAGCTGGAGGGCTAACTGAGGTTTAGGGATGGAAGACTGAGGTCTTGGAGGGAAATTTGTCCCTCCTGCCCATAGAAAGTTACGTCCCTCTGTCACCCCCATCCTTCATTGATTTAGTTTATTCATTTGGCAAATAAGTAAAATTTCTCAAGTTCTGAACTTTAGACCCTTTGGTACATAATCTTTTTTTTTAGTATTCTCTTCTCTTGAATAGACTTTCAAAGAGATACAAATATGAGGACAGTTGCACTTTTTGATAACTTATTTCAAACATTTCGGTCGCTTTGTGGCAGAAAATACTTTTCCAAACCACACACTTGCTCTATTATACATTAGATAAATAAAAAACAACCTTTTTCAACTAAAGTAAGGAGCAACATTAAACGCAAAACGAACAGAAATTATTCCGTTTGTGAAGGGGTTGCCCCCCTCCTCAACACCCTGCTCTTCACACTTAAGCTCTTAGCACTTATAAAATGTTTTTATTCTAATTAAACAACTCTTGTCTTTCAGAAGTCGTTCTTCAAAATTTGGGACGAATATATTGAGCGGGGGGGGGGGGGCAACCCCTTTACATACGGAATAAAATTTTTCGTCGTTTTGAGTTTTAATGTTGCTCCTAAATTTGATTTGAAAAAAATTATTATTTTATTTAATTTCTAATCGTTTTTCGAATAATGCCGGTCAATCTGGCTCACCCTCAATAAAGAATTCCCTCCCCTCACGGGAAATTGCTCCGTGGAAATTTCCTCACACATAAAATACCCCCCTGAAATTACTAGCGGATAATTCCATCCTCGATGAAATCCTCCCCCCCCGTCCTCCGCTAAATTCCTTGCAGAAGATTCAGCCTGAAAATTTTCCTTTGCATACTTTCATTCGAAAAAGACTTTAAGTTCCGTTTGTTTTTTTCGATTGCTCCGGAAATTCCCCTTTCTGTGGCAATAATGTTTGGTAATTCAAACACCCTTTACATCCCCCTCCCCCCCCCCCCCCCGATTCCCCCGGAACATCTCCACATGCAAAATTGAGTAGGCAAAGAGAAAGTAAGACAAATAAAAAGAATTTCGTATGGAAATTCTGTTAAATCCACCTAGTGTAAAATTTCCCCCCTTATAGGTTCACCCCAAGAAACTTCCCTCCTCACTGAAAATTACCCCCCTCCGAAAAACATCTCTATGCTTCACAATAACAAATACTATACGTAAACAATGGACAAATTTAGTAACGATTTTGCGGGAGAAACGGGCTGGGGTGCTCGCTACCCTCCAATCATTTTGGTCACTCCAATCTTTTTGGGTACTTGAACATTTGATGTCCTTTAAAATGAGCCTGCTTCGATGTTTCGACATAATCACCCCTGAGAAAAAACGTATCTGTGAGTTTTCTTCTGGCAAATTATAGTAAATTCCAAATTTTTTCAGATAGGAGCTTGAAACCTCTACAGAAGGGTTCTCTTATACGCTAAATATGATTATATAATTTCCATTAATCTTCTATGATAGTAGATTGCATCTATTGAATTCTATGGATGCCCTAGGAAAACATTTCTATGGATGCTCTACACCTTTTCAAAGAGAGTGAGTACCCCCTCACTTGGTATAAACTACAGTTTGACGTGCACATTGCAAAAAGCGAGCAAACTTATAAAGTGGTTAAACACGTTTTGAAACTACAGTCAGGATTGTATATGACAATCAGACTGGTTTTTTGCTATTGATATCAATTGCACAAGAATATGCAGTACAGTTTCACGTGGACATTATAAAAAGCATGCAAACCTATAAAGTGGTCAAACACGTTTTGAGGGGTTTAGCATTTGCGAATTGGACTATACGAACGATATTAATTGAATAATAGGGAAAAACAGAGCTAGATAGCATTTGCGAATTGGATTGTATGAAGGTGGAGAAAAAAAGGGTTTAGCATTTGCGAATTGGACTATACGAACGATATTAATTGAATAATAGGGAAAAAAACAGAGCTAGATAGCATTTGAGAATTGGATCATATGAAGGTGGAGAAAAAAGGGTATAGCATTTGCGAATTGGTGATTATCAGTTAAGGTAACCCTTCGGGGTTGTTAACTCATGGCTTATTTATTATAAATTTGGAACAATATTAATCCTTGGAAATGGTTAACGATGATCGTTATAGTATACTAAAAAGTTGCTACTAAGAGAGATGTAGATGGCAAGAAAAGAATTTTAATAATGGATAGCTTTACTTCATGATGTGTTCTGTATAATACACAAGTGGTGGGGTGATGGCAGAGGGGTGTCTTAGAGTACTTATAGTGCTGTACTGTGGGCCGAATTGTTTGCAAAAAAACCCGATGATGATAAAATGGTCTTATGACTTGACCTTGCTTTACTTATTCGATGTGTTCTGTATAATACACAAGTGGCGCTTGAACAGTGTTGTCAGTTTAAAATAGAGTTTAACGTTATAGTATACTAAAAATTTCATACTAAGAGAGATGTAGATGGCAAGAAAATAATTTTAATAATGGATAGCTTTATTTCTTTGATGTGTTCTGTATAATACACAAGTGGCATTTGAACAGTGTTGTCAATTTAAAATAGAGTTTAACGTTATAGTATACTAAAAAATTGATACTAAGAAAGATGTAGATGGCAAGAAAAGAATTTTAATAATGGATAGCTTTATTTCTTTGATGTGTTCTGTATAATACACAAGTGGCGTTTGAACAGTGTTGTCAATTTAAAATAGAGTTTAACGTTATAGTATACTAAAAATTTGATACTAAGAAAGATTTAGATGGCAAGAAAAGAATTTTAATAATGGATAGCTTTACTTCATCGATGTGTTCTGTATAATACACAAGTGGTGGGGAGATGGCAGTGGGGTGTCTTAGAGTACTTATAGTGCTGTACTATGGGCCAAATTGCTTGCGAAAAAACCCGAATGAATGAGTTGAAATAAAAAATTTTAACTAGAAATGGCTGAAAAGTGTTTTTGGGGGGATGACTCGATAACAGAGGGGTGTCTTAGCGTAGTTATAGTGTGATAGTGGGGGACGAATTGCTAGCGAAAACCCCAAATGAATGAGTTGAAATAACATTTTTAACTAGAAATCTCTGAAAAAATATTTTTGGGGGGACATAGTGCGATGGCAACCGGCTGTCATAGAGTAGTTATAGTGTGATAGTGGGGGGTGAATTGCTAGCGAAAAACCCAAATGAATGAGTTGAAATAACATTTTTAACGAGAAATGGCTGAAAAAATATTTTTTGGGGGAAATAGTGCGATGGCAGCCAGCTGTAATAGAGTAGTTATAGTGTGATAGTTTGGGGGCTTATTGCTTACAAAAAAACCCGAGTGGATGACTTGAAAATAAAATTCACGTAGTTCCGGGGACGCGACGCTATTTTCATGTCCTGTACCTATTTGCACAGAACCCAATTCACTAATAATAAAGTCATCGTCAAAAAATGTCCCCAGAAACATTCTTTTTCTTCTAGAAAGCATAATATTCTAAGGGTTTTAGCTTTTGACAGATAACATTAAACCTAAGGAAATTTATGCATTTGGAATCAGTTTACAAAGCCAATCATTTTCATGTATCTATAATTATTAAAATTCCGTTTTTAGAGATATGGTTACTTTCGGGCCGAGTTGCACTTTACTTTCACTTTGTTTCCCAAAAACTGTTTAAAATTAGGGTTTTTTTGTTGTAGTTGTTTTCGTTTTTGCTTTATTGTTCGACTTGATAGGAATTCTGAAACCAGTTGGTAGTTGAAATTTCTTGATGACTAAAGATTTTTGTTTTTCTTCTAAAAGGCTTAATATTCTCAGGGTCTTAGCTTTTGACGGATAACATTAAACCTAAGGAAATTTATGTATTTGGAATCAGCGTATAAAGCTAATAATTTTTTTTTTCTATCTATTATTATTAAAACCCCATTTTTTGAGTTATGGTTACTTTCGGGCCGAGTTGCACTTTACTTTCACTATGTTTCCCAAAAATTGTTTAAAATTGGGAATTTTTTGTTGTTGTAGTTGTTTTTGTTTTTTGTTTGTTCGACTTGATAGAAATTCTGAAACCAGTTGGTAGTTGAAATTTCTTGATGACTAAAGATTTTTGTTTTTCTTATAAAAGGCTTAATATTCTCAGGGTCTTAGCTTTTGACGGATAACATTAAACCTAAGGAAATTTATGTATTTGGAATCAGCTTATAAAGCTAATATTTTTTTTCTTTTTTTGTATCTATTATTATTAAAACCCCCATTTTTAGAGTTATGGTTACTTTCGGGCCGAGTTGCACTTTACTTTCACTTTGTTCACCAAAAACTGTTTAAAATTGGGAATTTCTTTTTTTTGTATTTTTTTTGTTTTTTGTTTGTTCGACTTGATAGAAATTCTGAAACCAGTTGGTAGTTGAATTCACCTCTTGGAGACACAATACAGAAATTTAATTCAGGGAATTATGAAAAAAAATTTAACAAATTCTTTATTAACATTCATTATCGATTGAAGTCGCTTCCTAGGCAGACAATACAGCAATTTCACAAAATCTAAGTATAAGAGTGATTACATTCTATATCAACATCCATTTCTCGAATAAATAGGAAAAAGTTGACAAAATCTAAGCACCAGAAAGAATAAATTCATTTTCAAAGTTTTTATCGGATACATCAGATAACAGACATAAAATCCAAGTTCTATTCATTTTGTCTTCATGTGTTGTTACGTTGAATTTAGGTTAGACCGGTTTTTCTTTCTATAGTAGACTAGCGTATATTTTTAGAGTAGAAAAAAAAAATTCTGGTTAGTCTGAAGTTGATTGTGAGAGTGTTAGGACTCTAAAAAATGGATGGATTTGAAAAAGAGTGAATCATGGGGAATCTAGTGTTTATGGAAAAACGTTTGATTCTAGATGATGATTTTCTAGAGCTGTCTATTCAAAGGAAGATATTTTCTCAGGGAATGCTTGACGATATTGACCGTAAATTCTAATTTTTTGTAACAAAATTATAGAAAATACATTTCTCTAGGTCAAATGTGAATCTTTGGTTAAAAAAAAGCCCAGCTTTGGAACGAAAAAAGGTCATTTCCATAAAAATGAACTATAAAGCTTTTTGACCATAAACTCTAATTTTTTGTAAGAAAATTATAGAAAATACATTTCTCTGGGTCAAATGTGAATCTTTGGTTAGAAAAAAGCTCAGCTTTGGAAGGAAAATATCTCATTCCCATAAAAAACTGAACTATAAAGCTTTTTGACCGTAAACTCTAATTTTGTGTAAGAAATTTATAGAAAATACATTTCTCTCTGTCAAATGTTAATCTTTGGTTAGACAAAAGCCCAGTTTTGGAACGAAAATAAGCCATTTCCATAAAAAAACTGAACTATAAAGCTTTTTTGACCGTAAACTCTAATTTTTTGTAAGAAAATTATAGAAAATACATTTCTCTGGGTCAAATGTTAATCTTTGGTTAGAAAAAAGCTCAGCTTTGGAAATAAAATAAGCTATTTCCGTAAAAAAATTTACTATATAGCTTTTTGACCGTAAACACTAGTTTTTGTAAGAAAATTATAGAAAATACATTTCTCTGGGTCAAATGTGAATTTTTGGTTAGAAAAAAGCTCAGCTTTGGAACGAAAAAAAATCATTTCCGTAAAATATGAACTATAAAGCTTTTTTGACCGTAAACACTAGTTTTTGTAAGAAAATTATAGAAAATACATTTCTCTGGGTCAAATGTGAATTTTTGGTTAGAAAAAAGCCCAACTTTGGAACGAAAATAAGCCATTTCCATAAAAAAACTGAACTATAAAGATTTTTTGACCGTAAACTCTAGTTTTTTTGTACAAAAATTATAGAAAATACATTTCTCTGGTTCAAATGTGAATCTTCGGATAGAAAAGCCTAGGTTTGGATCGGAAAAGAAGCCATTTCCGTGAAAACTGAACTATAAAGCTTAAACCGAGAAAGACATGGAGTGTACACTGCGACGGCACAAACATAGTGAGAGAGACATGCAAAGTCAACATAGCTTTATTTCATTTTTTAAGGTTAAGATAGACGAGGTTACGTGCGCGCGCACGTCGATTTCTTTTCCGATCCAAACCTAAGCTTTTTCTATCCGAAGATTCACATTTGAACCAGAGAAATATTTTTTCTATAATTTTTGTAAAAAAAAAACTAGAATTTACGGTCAAAAAATGTTTAAAGTTCAGTTTTTTTATGGAAATGGCTTATTTTCGTTCCAAAGTTGGGCTTTTTTCTAACCAAAGATTCACATTTGACCTAGAGAAATATATTTTCTATAATTTCATACAAAAACTAGTGTTTACGGTCAAAAAAGCTTTATAGTTCATATTTTACGGAAATGATTTATTTTCGTTCCATAGCTGAGCTTTTTCTAACCAAAAATTCACATTTGACCCAGAGAAATGTATTTTCTATAATTTTCTTACAAAAACTAGTGTTTACGGTCAAAAAGCCTTATAGTGCAGTTTTTTACGGAAATGGCTTATTTTCCTTCCAAAGCTGAGCTCTTTTCTAACCAAAGATTCATATTTGACCCAGAGAAATGTATTTTCTATAATTTTCTTACAAAAAATTAGAGTTTACAGTCAAAAAAGACTTATAGTTCATTTTTATGGAAATGGCTTATTTTCGTTCCACAGCTGGGCTTTTTTCTAACCAAAGATTCACATTTGACCCAGAGAAATGTATTTTCTATAATTTTCTTACACAAAATTAGATTTTAAGGTCAAAAAGCTTTTTACTTCAGTTTTTTATGGAAATGACATATTTTCCTTCCAAAGCTGAGCTTTTTTCTAACCACTGATTCATATTTGACTCAGAGAAATGTATTTTCTATAATTTTCTTACAAAAATTAGAGTTTACAGTCAAAAAAGACTTATAGTTCATTTTTATGGAAATGGCTTATTTTCGTTCCAAAGCTGGGCTTTTTTCTAACCACTGATTCATATTTGACTCAGAGAAATGTATTTTCTATAATTTTCTTACAAAAAATTAGAGTTTACGGTCAATATCGACAAGCATTCCCTGAGAAAATATCTTCCTTTGAATAGACAGCTCTAGAAAATCATCATCTAGAATCAAACGTTTTTCCATAAACACTAGATTCCCCCTGACTCGCTCTTTCTCAACTCTATCCATTTTTTAGAGTCCTAACACTCTCACAATCAACTTCAGACTAACCATAATTTTTTTCTACTCTAAAAGTATACGTTAGTCTACTATAGAAAGAAA
Organism: Artemia sinica; assembly: GCA_027921565.1. Lineage (NCBI taxonomy): Eukaryota > Metazoa > Arthropoda > Branchiopoda > Anostraca > Artemiidae > Artemia > Artemia sinica. The sequence goes on along the minus strand of CM051265.1, from coordinate 16,868,513 downwards.
AACCGGTTTAACCTAAATTCAACGTAACAACACATGAAGCCAAAATGAATAGAACTTGGATTTTATTACTGTTATCTGATGTATCCGATAAAAACTTTGAAAATGAATTTATTCTTTCTAGTACTTCGATTTTGTCAACTTTTTCCTATTTATCCGAGAAATGGATGTTGATATAGAATTTAATCACTCTTAAACTTAGATTTTGTGAAATTGCTGTATTGTCTGCCTAGGAAGCGACTTCAATCGATAATGAATGTTAATAAAGAATTTGTTAAATCTTTTTTCATAATTCCCTGGATTAAATTTCTGTATTTTGTCTCCAAGAGGTGAATTCAACTACCAACTGGTTTCAGAATTTCTATCAAGTCAAACAAACAAAAAACGAAAACAACTACAACCAAAAAAAACCCTAATTTTAAAAAGTTTTTGGGGAACAAAGTGAAAGTAAAGTGCAACTCGGCCCGAAAGTAACCATAACTCTAAAAATGGGATTTTAATAATAATAGATACAAAAAAAAAGAAAAAAAATATTAGCTTTATAAGCTGATTCCAAATACATAAATTTCCTTAGGTTTAATGTTATCCGTCAAAAGCTAAAACCTCGAGAATATTATGCTTTTTAGAAGAAAAACAAAAATCTTTAGTCATCAAGAAATTTCAACTACCAACTGGTTTCAGAATTTCTATCAAGTCGAACAAACAAAAAACGAAAACAACTACAACCAAAAAAAACCCTAATTTTAAAAAGTTTTTGGGGAACAAAGTGAAAGTAAAGTGCAACTCGCCCCGAAAGTAACCATAACTCTAAAAACGGAATTTTGATAATTATAGATACATGAAAATGATTGGCTTTGTATACTGATTCCAAATACATAATTTTCCTTAGCTTTATTGTTATCCGTCAAAAGCTAAGACCCTGAGAATATTAAGCTTTTTAGAAGAAAAACAAAAATGTTTAGTCATCAAGAAATTTCAACTACCAACTGGTTTCAGAATTTCTATCAAGTCGAACAAACAAAAAACATAAACAGCTACAACAAAAAAAAAATCCCAATTTTAAACAGTTTTTGGGAAACAAAGTGAAAAATAAGTGCAACTCGGCCCCAAAGTAATCATAACTCTAAAAATGGGGTTTTAATAATAATAGATAGAAAAAAAATGATTAGCTTTATACGTTGATTCCAAATACATAAATTTCCTTAGGTTTAATGTTATCCGTCAAAAGCTAAGACCCTGAGAATATTAAGCTTTTTAGAAGAAAAACAAAAATCTTTAGTCATCAAGAAATTTCAACTACCAACTGGTTTCAGAATTCCTATCAAGTCGAAAAAACGAAAAACGAAAACAACTACAACAAAAAAACCCTAATTTTAAACAGTTTTTGGGAAACAAAGTGAAAGTAATGTGTAACTCGCCCCGAAAGTAACCATAACTCTAAAAACGGAATTTTAATAATTATAGATACATGAAAATGATTGGCTTTGTATACTGATTCCAAATACATAAATTTCCTTAGCTTTAATGTTATCTGTCAAAAGCTAAGACCCTGAGAATATTAAGCTTTTTAGAAGAAAAACAAAAATCTTTAGTCATCAAGAAATTTCAACTACCAACTGGTTTTAGAATTTCTATCAAGTCGAACAAACAAAAAACAAAAACAACTACAACCAAAAAAAATTCCCAATTTTAAACGGTTTTTGGGAAACAAAATAAAAGTAAAATGCAACCCGCCCCGAAAGTAACCATAACTCTAAAAATGGGGTTTTAATAATAATAGATAGAAAAAAAATGATTAGCTTTATACGCTGATTCCAAATACATAAATTTCCTTAGGTTTAATGTTATCCGTCAAAAGCTAAGACCCTGAGAATATTAAGCCATTTAGAAGAAAAACAAAAATCTTTAGTCATCAAGAAATTTCAACTACCAACTGGTTTCGGAATTCCTATCAAGTCGAACAATAAAGCAAAAACAAAAACAACTACAACAAAAAAAACCCTAATTTTAAACAGTTATTGGGAAACAAAGTGAAAGTAAAGTGCAACTCGGCCCAAAAAAAGCCATAACTCTAAAAACGGAATTTTAATAATTATAGATACATGAAAATGATTGGCTTTGTAAAATGATTCCAAATACATAAATTTACTTAGGTTTAATGTTATCTGTCAAAAGCTAAAACCCTGAGAATATTATGCTTTTTAGAAGAAAAAGAATGTTTCTGGGGACATTTTTGACGATGACTTTATTATTAGTGAATTGGGTCCTGCGCAAATAGGTGCAGGACATGAAAATAGCGTCGCGTTCCCGGAACTACGTGAATTTTATTTTCAAGTCATCCACTCGGGTGTTTTTGTAAGCAATACGCCCCCAAACTATCACACTATCACTACTATGACAGCCGGCTGCCATCGCACTATCTCCCCCAAAAAATATTTTTTCATTCATTTCTCGTTAAAAATGTTATTTCAACTCATTCATTTGGGTTTTTCGCTAGCATTTCACCCACCACTATCACACTATAACTACTCTATGACAGCCGGCTGCCATCGCACTATCTCCCCCCAAAAATATTTTTTCAGAGATTTCTAGTTAAAAAATTTATTTCAGCTCATTCATTTGAGTTTTTCGCTAGAAATTCGTCCCCCACTATCACACTATAACTACGCTAAGACACCCCTCTGTCATCGACCCATCCCCCCCAAAACACTTTTCAGCCATTTCTAGTTGAAAATTTTATTTCAACTCATTCATTCGGGTTTTTCGCAAGCAATTCGGCCCACAGTACAGCACTATAAGTACTCTAAGACACCCCGCTGCCATCACCCCACCGCTTGTGTATTATACAGAACACATCGATGAAGTAAAGCTATCCATTATTAAAATTCTTTTCTTGCCATCTACATCTCTCTTAGTATCAACTTTTTAGTATACTATAACGTTAAACTCTATTTTAAACTGACAACACTGTTCAAACGCCACTTGTGTATTATACAGAGCACATCAAAGAAGTAAAGCTATCCATTATTAAAATTCTTTTCTTGCCATCTACATCTCTCTTAGTATCAAATTTTTAGTATACTATAACGTTAAATTCTATTTTAAATTGACAACACTGTTCAAACACCACTTGTGTATTATACAGAACACATCGAAGAAGTAAAGCTAGGTCAAGTCATAAGACCATTTTATCATCGTCGGGTTTTTTTGCAAGCAATTCGGGCCACAGTACAGAACTATAAGTACTCTAAGACAAACCGCTGCCATCACCCCACCACTTGTGTATTATACAGAACACATCGATGAAGTAAAGCTATCCATTATTAAAATTCTTTTCTTGCCATCTAAATCTCTCTTAGTATCAAATTTTTAGTATACTATCACGTTAAACTCTATTTTAAACTGACAACACTGTTCAAACGCCACTTGTGTATTATACAGGACACATCAAAGAAATAAAGCTATCCATTATTAAAATTATTTTCTTGCCATCTACATCTCTCTTAGTATCAAATTTTTAGTATACTATAACGTTAAATTCTATTTTAAATTGACAACACTGTTCAAACACCACTTGTGTATTATACAGAACACATCGAATAAGTAAAGCAAGGTCAAGTCATAAGACCATTTTATCATCATCGGGTTTTTTTGCAAACAATTCGGCCCACAGTACAGCACTATAAGTACTCTAAGACACCCCGCTGCCATCACCCCACCACTTGTGTATTATACAGAACACATCATGAAGTAAAGCTATCCATTATTAAAATTCTGTTCTTGCCATCTACATCTCTCTTAGTAGCAACTTTTTAGTATACTATAACGATCATCGTTGACCATTTCCAAGGATTAATATTGTTCCAAATTTATAATAAGTAAGCCATGAGTTAACAACCCCGACGGGTTACCTTAACTGATAATCACCAATTCGCAAATGCTATACCCTTTTTTCTCCACCTTCATACGATCCAATTCGCAAATGCTATCTAGCTCTGTTTTTTTCCCTACTATTCAATTAATATCGTTCGTATAGTCCAATTCGCAAATGCTAAACTCTTTTTTTCTCCACCTTCATACGATCCAATTTGCAAATGCTATCTAGCTCTGTTTTTTTCCCTATTATTCAATTAATATCGTTCGTATAGTGAAATTCGCAAATGCTAAACCCCTCAAAACGTGTTTGACCACTTTATAGTTTTGCATGCTTTTTAAAATGTCCACGTGAAACTGTACTGCATATTCTTTTGCAATTGATATCAATAGCAAAAAACCAGTCTGATTGTCTTATACAATCCTGACTATAGTTTCAAAACGTGTTTGACCACTTTATAAGTTTGCTCGCTTTTTGCAATGTGCATGTCAAACTGTAGTGTATACCATGTGAGGGGGTACTCACTCTCTTTGAAAAGGTGTAGAGCATCCATAGAAATGTTTTCCTAGGGCATCCATAGAATTCAATAGATACAATCTACTTATGATTTTTAGAGTGTGTTTCTCCTTTTTTTCCAAAATCAGGCAAATTTTCTCGGGGGTATAGTCCTTTATGGTTAACACTAAGCTTAGTGAATCTTATATATTTAAGTTGATACATAAGTTTGATATTGTTAACACTTCAAATTTTTGATTTAAAAATAAGAGTGGCATGCTTTTGATTATGTAGGCTTGTTTTTGTGGTTCATTCCCAAAGGAAAAGCCGAGCCTCCCCCCTTCAAAAAGGCTGGATCTGCCACTATTTCAAAGGTATCATATAAGAATATACACCCCCCCCCCCCCCGGAATTTATATAAGTTTGCGGTGTCTTATTTTTGAAAATTAACGAAAGAAGAAAACTACACTTCTTTACAATAGAAACAGGTAACCACGCTTCTTTACGATTTGAAACACTATTTTGTAAGTCCGAAATTCCCGAATATATCATTCTCGTACACTAAAATAATATCGGGAACAGAAGAAGAACAGTTAAAAAAAACAGAAACAGGACAAAATAGCTATCATAAAACAGAAGCAGAACAGAACAGGAAAACAAAAACAGGTTATCTGTTTCTGATGCGTTTCTGTTTTTTGTATGAACAGAACAGAAACAAGTATTTTGAAACAGAACAGAAAACAGAAACAGTGCCCATGCTTAATTCAAACAGTAAAAAATTGTAACATAAACGAACTACGAAAGATATTCCTTACGATCGGAGTTATTGAACCTGACCGCCTACGAACGAACGACACGCTCTCGTCCACTGTGCCATCGGAAGGTATCCAAAGTTAAATTTGTCTAATAGTTTGCTCATATTCTTTTCATAGAAGAGGTATAATAGCTAATGTACAACCATTTCTTTGTTTGGCTGTCAGCAGACTTGAGGTTTTATTTATTAAATAAAAAACTAACTGAAAGTAAGGAAAAACACTAAAACTCAAAACCAACAGAAATTATTCCGTATATGAAAGGTTGCCACCTTCTCAATACCTTTCTCTTTACGTTAAAGCTGTTCGCACTTTTAAAAAAGCTTCCTATTCTAATTAAACGGCCCCTGTGTTTCAGCACAATTAGCCATATCTTGATGCAACCAGTTTTTTCTTAAAAAACTGGGACAAACAGTCAAACTTTAGTGTAAAGAGCAAGGTATAGAGGAGGAGGTAACCCTTCATATACGGAATAATTTCTGTTCGTTGCAAATTTTAATGATGGCCCTTACTTTCAGTAAAAAAAAAACTTATTTTCTTATTTAATTTCTGTTCGTTTTTACAATAATGCAGGTAAATCTAACTTCCCTCCTTGAAATATGCCCCCCCTCAAGGAAAATGTTCCGTGAAAATTGCATCATATTTATAGTAAACTCTCCCCATCCCCAGTGAAGTTACCTCCAGATAATTCCATCTTTGCTGAAAATCCCCCTCCTCGTAAAATTTCTTACAGATGTTTCAGCATGAAAAATTATCCTTAGCATACTTTCGTTTGAAAAACACTTTACTCTAATCGGTTACTCAATCCCTCCGGAAACGGCTTCTTCCGTAGAAATTTTTTCAGGAAATCAAAACACATGGAAAATAGCCCCCGGATATTTTCTCTGGAACATCTCAACATGCGAAATTGAGTTGGCAAAGAGAATGTAAGCCAATTAAAAAGAATTTCGTATAGGAATTCTATCAAATCCCCCCAATGTATTTTCCCTGGAAAATCCCTCCTCCCCCGGATTTTTTCCTTCCCAATAGAGATTCTCCCAATTGAATTCCAGCTTAAGCCAAAATCTCCCCCTGGAAAATGTCTGTAGACTTCCCAGTAACAAATACTACACGTAAACAATGGGCAAACTTCATAACTTACAGGCCCCTCCCCATGGACTGTGAGGGTCATTTTACCCCTAAAGACATAGTTATTTGATCTTTAAACTACACTGAACAAAATGGCTATCTCAAAATTTTTATCAGATAGCTTTGGGAAACAACCGGGCATGGGAAGAGGCCCAGATGCCCTCCAATTTTTTTGTCAATTGAAAACGGCTCTATAACTTTTAATTTCCGTTTGGATGCGCTGTCTCTCAATCTCCTAGGACCATCATTTCAAAACGATCACCCCTGAAAAAAAAACACGCGTCCGTGATCCGTCTTCTGACAAAAATAGCGAAAGTCCACATTTTTGTTTATACGAGCTTGAAACTTCTTAAGCAGGATTCTTAGGTACGCTGAATAAGATCGTGTGATTTTCATCAAGATTCTTTGAATTTTAGGGGGGGTGTTTCTCGCCTATTTCAAAATCAGGCAAATTTTGTCAAGCTCATAACTTTTGATGAGTAACACTAAACTTGATGATTCTTATATATTTAGAATCAGCATAATAGGCTGATTCTGTTGATGTATCTATTGATATCAAAATTCTGTTTTCTAGAGTTTCGGTTACTATTGAGCCGAGTCGCTCCTTACTTACCTTTTTTCTTACCACGAACTGTTTGACTATATGATACGGGGGTTTAACTAGGAGTAATATTTTTCGAGGAATCCTCCTCTAAAAATGTAAGTGTAACGACCCAAAAACTATTATGGCATTCCAGGCCCCTTTTTAAAAAGTATGAGGAGGACAGTTTTTCCAAGGAATTTTTCTCAGGTTCAAAGCATTGTCAATATGACAGTTGAACTTTAGCGTAGAAACCAAGGGTGAACTAAAATAAACATGATAGTAAAAACTGATAAAAAAAAAATATAAAAATATTGTGTGAAAATAAAGAACAACATAAAAAATAAATAATCAGAAATTGTTCTACATAATATGGGGCTTGCTAACCCTCAAACTCTTACTCTCTACACTACAGTGACTATCGTTTCTACTTGCTTTAAGACTGAATTCTCTTACTAAGGAATATCAGGGATATATAAAACTTATTTTAAGTAGAAAATACTAAATTGCAATGGCGTAGGCTAAGTTCGTCAAAATCCTGGGGAGCAAAGTTGGAGCCAATTTTCCCAAATCAAGTGAAATGACAATGAAAACTGATAAAAGGTGCCATATAGTACCATAAAGACAAAGACTTAGACCCTCCTACGTCTGAGGGTGCGTGGGACTGTGACGGTTTGCCTCCAACTTAGCCGATATTATGCCAAAGACTAAAGTTCATTTAGAGTGGTTTGGAGACTCGTTGACTCTTTCTCCAAGGATCGATCAAGTATGCTGCGTTGTCTTGCACTCCATCGAATGCCGGGTGGGGTCCAACACGATGCATCATGGGGGAGGCGTCCTTCACTCATGCGGGCCATATGCCCCCAGTACTTCTATCTTCTCATTCTGATCTCGTCGGTCACAAGTAGTTGTTTAGTTTCAGCTCTTATCTGGGCATTCGTTACTCTGTCAGTCCAATGTACCGCAAGGATTCTACGCAGGCAATCATTCTTGAAGGCAAGTCGTATTTTCTCAGCATTCATTGAAAGGCTCCAAGACTCGCATCCGTACAAAAACACAAAGAGTACATTGCTCCTAAACAATCACAATTTCAACTTCTGAGAGTAGTTTCTCCATCTTTAAGTATTCTTCAGCTGAGAAAATGCTCCACCTGCATACACTATGCGTAGCATAACTTCTCTATCGCCATTCCCATCTTATATCATTGTACTACCAAGGTACTTAAATACTCTGACCTCTTCTGGTGGCCGGCGTTTACCCCCCCCCCCCCCCAACGAACACCCCCTGGAAAATACCCCCAAGCGGAAAATACCCCTCCCCCTAACGGAAAATACCCCCGCGGAAAATACCCCCACCCCAGAAAATATTCCTCCAGAAAATACCTCCCCCCGGAAAATACTCCCCCGGAAAATACCCCCCGTGGAAAATACCCCCTCCCCCTGGAAAATACCCCCTATGGAAAATAAGGCTTTCCAAATTTGAGAATTTTATTTGAGTTTTATTTTTTTAAATTCTGTAGGGGGATGGAATTTTGTACTTGTGTATTATGTGCCACTCACTCAAGTTTAAGCTGTGTAAAATTCGAGAACACACCTATTTTTTGTTAGTTTCTTTATTACTCTAGAAATAAATTTGCGCTATAGATTTGCATATTAGGAGTGGGGGTAAGCGTAGCGGGTTGCATGCAAAATGTGTTTGGTACAATTATTCTGCATATTATATAGATAGACAAATAAGTGTATTTTAAAGCCAATATATGGCCATGAACACAGTAGTAGTAAGGCAATAGGGAATCCGACCAGAGATTGCATAATATGCCTTACCACGGGCAGGCATCTATTACTACAGACGGTACATGCCTTACCAGACCTGTTTCTGTGTAAACACCCATTTCCTGGACCAATAAGAGACATTGAATATGGACAGTACTTAATATACAGTGCAGTTTCACTGGAATATGCCTTACCACGGGCAGGCATCTATTATTACAGACGGTACATACTTTACCAAACCGGTTCCTGTGGGTCAATACCATAACTAAAGACCTTGGTATAACGTGTTCAATGGTTTATTGGGCCTTCTGTAAAAAAATACTGGTTTCACCCGGAGATCATATAATTGTGTTTTTTCCGTATAAATTAACGTGCAATTAGTTTTTCTAGATCTGTTTGAAAAAACAACTTGAATAGATGGTCATTCTTGTTAAATTTATTCATATTGAAATGGAGAATTCCAAAAGGATCCAGGTGAGTGAATATTTTTTATTCTTGTATAAACCAAAAAACAACACATCTTTATCGTATAGTTACCTTTTAACTGTTTGTCATCTGGGTTTCTCAGAGACAGCGAACTAGTGTAATTATCCAACGCAAATTCGCATGTTTTGTGACAGCCGGTCAGATATAGGGTATTTGGCTAAAACGGCTGTTAGCTATATTACAGAAATATCTCATTTTAAGACTAAAATTGATCAATGCGTTTCCTTTAAATATGTACAATATCGTTAATATGTTGGGGTGAGCTTTGATATTGTGGAGGGGGAACGGTGCCCACATTAATATTCTGGATAAATATCAAACGGACCTAATAGGCAAAATTGTGCTATTTTTTATGGAGCAATTATGGGTGGGGGGGAAAGAGGTGGTGAGGGTGCAAAAAAACTTCGAAAAAAAACCTATTTCCATTCTACATAAATGAAAATCCATAATGACCCCATATTTTTTTATTTAAGTTTATAACGCACTTACAATTTCGCATCGCAAAATTCCCATATTAATCTAGTTGATTGTTGTTTAACTCAGCTGTGTTATATTAAAATGTCTTTTTTAACTCACTAGGATTATCTTCCGTCTCGAGCTCCGTGCGGAGGAGTCCGCCTCTTCGCGCCTCTGCCAATCAGACATGGAGCCCTGTAGCAGTGATTTGCTTGCGTTCGGATACCTGTTTTTTTGTTTTGTTTTTTGACCTTGCATTGTTGTAAACGAGACATTTATTTGTCGAGGAAATAAAACCATGTTAAAAACAGCTATTTTTCGTTCGCAAGTGTTTAAAAAAAGAAGGGGTAGATATCCTGGAACTCTTATTTTGATAATTTCATAAATCAAGAATAAACTCATTTCTTTCTGTGGTTGTAGCAAAAAGAGTCTTTCGAGATTGTTATCATTCTAGTTGACATGCAAAATAAAACATTACATAGCAAAACCTGATCTAGTTACTTGCCGTGAAATGTGAAATCAGTGCATATTTCGTGGCTATCTTAATTAAGCAAACTCCACGAGACGAATGCCGTGTCTTTTGGCTTAGCATTCTTACGCTACGTATTCTTATTTTTTCCCTTAATAATTTTAAATCAGCTAGTTGTATGTGTGTGTGTTTGTGTGTGTGTAGTAACTCATGGGCTAACTGTTGAAGAACAAAAAGAAGAGTGGGTGGAGGGGGACGAAACAAAATCCTTTTTCTATTTTACATAAATGACCATGGAGCTGATTAATAATTTATTTTTTGACTTTATAAAATAGTGGATATTGCACATGGAAAATAAATCATGTTTTTATTGATTGACATTGGTAAAATATCGCCTCCATCAACATCAGCTCAAGGAGCATTTATTTCCAGTGAGCCTTCACCAATGGATTCTCTGGATAGTGTTGCAGTTAATGATAATCTAAAATGGCAAAGGGCCTTTTTAAATAATTATTTTGGGGATATAGGTAGCTTGGAGGATCTAACTTGTGACATAGACATGAGTGAGGACCCCGAATGGACAAATATATTTATAAATGAATATTTGGGTGATATCCCTACCAGTGTATCTAAACCCGGTTCGCATGCTAATAGTCATGAAAATCAAATTCTGTCACAAGAATATGTAAGCTGGCTAGATCAACTATCCCCAAACACCGTGGAAGGTATCCTCAGTGAATTGGGCGATTTCACCCAATGCCCCACTAATGCAATTGAACAGACTGGTGGTGGTGGTTCTATTGAAGATTTTATGCCACCCCCACTATTGAGGTTGACCAGAGTAGTGACAATGAGACATTAGCCCCGCATACATTTATACTACCAGATTTTTTCTTGTCTAACTGCCTTGCATCAAACTAATGTCTACACGGCTGTTTTCGTTGACCCCTTTTATTCTTTAAGGTTAGGGGGTATAGTAACAGACCCCCTGGCTATTACTCATTCCTATGTTAACAAGATTCGAGCCCTTCTTGAACAACAGATGGGGGGGTGGGGAGGGAAGGGCAGTTTAAAAGCATTAATAGCACTACAAAAATATTTTTTAAATGAAAATGCGAGTGAGCTTTACTCAAAATATCTAAATACAGAAATGCTACCAATTTGCCCGCATTTGGTAAACTATGAGGAGGTTTTTTTGGATTGGGTAATCAGCATCATAATTAAACTGAATAATTATAATGAGGGGGGTACGTGCCGGTTGTTTTATTTATTGAGAATTTAAGCGTTAATATTTGTCGATTTAAAAAAAGAAATTATTTTAAGAGGGGGGAGTAGGAATATAGAATTAAAATATCATTCTGATATAGAGGGTTGTCAGGGAATACAACGAATCTGTTTCGATGCGAGGCTACAGTGTTTAATGTATGCATTTTCTATTGCGGCCTTTAGACCTCTACAAAAAGATGCTTCTTAGAAAAAGTTGGACAAATTGACAGCTAATGGGGATAGGTCAAAGTATCCTAAAGTAGATTTCAATTATTTAAATGGTCAATTTCCGCGTAATACTAAAAGGGATAGATATTTTTGAGTGGGATAATGAACATTCAAAGATTTGTGTGACGGTGTTACAGTACGAAACAGAATTTGAAGAGGGTCAGCGTTCTGATAAAAAGGGTATAGTATTTCCAGTCAGGGCTCCGTCCATTGAATCAGTGAGATATTGGGTCTGGCTTCTATACACGTCTCCCTTAGGGCCTGATTCAATAGGACATTTTAATACAATTACAGATATTAGTAGGGTTTTGAGGGAGAGTAAAAATCTTGATGGTGCATGCTACCATTGTCCAACATGCCTCTCAAGATTTCTTAGTAATTTAAAGTTAAAGCATCACATGAAACACTGTAAACGTCATGGATACCAAGCTCTGGAAATGGTTAGCGGAGATAGGGCGATCTTGCGTTTTAAGAACTTTCAGAACTCGCTCTTGGAGAGCAACAAGATCGCTTTGGACTGCGAAGCTAAACTCACAGACGTGTACGATTCGTCATATCCAAATCGTGTTAAAATACATGAAGTCATAGGGGTCTCTTACGCTCACGCGCAAAGAGACTCTAATAATACCATGTAAGTGCTGGATTTAGTTGAGTCGTTGGGGTGAAGACTGCTTGCGCACGGCATTGACCAGCCTGATTAAAACAGCGAATGGCGCAATTTCTCGCCTACGCTACACAAACTATCCTTTGGTTCTATCACCAGATGACATATTGGCCATTAAAAATCGTTAAAATAGGCTGGGTTTGCAAGGGTGAATTTGATGATGGTACTGGGAATGGAGGAAAGAGGAATGTGATCGACCGTGATCATTTATGGAAGGAAATTTCATCGGGATTGATTAACTTTAGACGAGTTTCACATCAATCGTGCAATGTAAACGTTAGATAGCAATATTTCGTACCGGTTTTTATACAGAATTCCAATTACGATTTAAAGTTTATTTTACCGGCGTTGGCCCGCATTACCAAGGGGGGAGTAACGCATGAATAGATGGTTCTATTTCTTATAATATCATTCCCAAATCATCGGAGAAGCTACTGATGCTAGAATTCATGTGGAAAACAGCTGACAAGGGTAACACGTGCCTGAATGAAATCCGTATTTTAGACTCTTTCACTTTTTTCCCCAAGGCTTTAAGTCAATTGAATCAGGTACAGAAATGCTACGATTTTGATAGTTTCCCCCTCCTTAAACAGCGCTTCTCCGATGATGAAATGTATGATTTATTAACGTGTAAGGGCATATACGCATATGATTATTACAACTCTACTCCAAGGCTAGATGAGGTGTCATTACCGCCTATTGAAGCATTTCACAATTCCCTTACGGACAGTCAATGCACCACTGGCGACTATGAATTTGTCAAGATGGTCTGGGCAAAGGGGGGGGGGGATGTAAAAATGGGTCGGATTACTGTAAACTGTACTTAGCCAGTGATGTACTGACTCTTCTGGACATTGTGGTCAAACACACGGATAAAATCTATGCGGAATTTGGGTTCGATTTAGGGCTATTATTTTTTCACTCCTCGTCTTGTATTGGACTTGATTCTTAAAATCAGCAAAAAAGAAATAGGTCTGATCACCGACGTGGATCAGCACCTGTTTGTAGAGAGATCAATGAGGGGTGGGTATGTTTTTCATGGGGACCGTATCATGAAAACTGATTCGACCGGATAGCACACCGATGAAAAGTCAGATGCAGTTTTTTTCGATAAGAATTCCCTCTATCCGTCGGCGATGTCTCACTACTGTTTGCCGTGTGGCAATTACAAAAGGCTTAACGATCCTTGTGCTTCGAATTTCCCCAACATTGCTACCGTTGAGGAGAATGGGGCGCAGGGATGGTTTTTTTTAAATTGACCGTGAAATACCCATGGAAATCCATGACTCTGTAAAAGACTTTGTTTTCCTGTGCATAAATAGACCGGTGGTTAGGGACTTTCCGAATCCCTACAATTTATCTTTAGTAGAGGATGGGAGTATGCACTGGGTGCCTTCAAAGCCAAAACTTATTGCTGACCTTAGCCCGAAACAGAATATTGTTGTTCATCACGTGCTATTGAGATGGATGGTGTCCAATGGTTTCAAAGTAACATAGATTCATAGAGCCCTCCATTTTGATCAAAAGCCCTACATGAAAACGTTTATTGACACCTTTGTCAGCAAACGTTCACAAGCAAAAACGTAGGTTGAAAAGGAAATCTATAAACTCATTTTGAACTCAGCCATTTGTAAAATGTGCGAAAGAGTGCGAAAAAGAAGTCACTGTGACATTGTAATTAATCCCAAAGATTGTGCTCGAAACATTGTGGATCCAAACTCCAAATCGTTCACAACCATAGGCTCTAATATGATGCTCCTACATCACAAGAAAAGAAGCATTATTTTAAATGAAAATATTGCAGGCGGGAGTGCAATAACGGAAATATCTAAAAAACTCATCTTGTCATTTTATTTTAATGTATGCAAGGTACATTGGCCGATTTAGGGACAAGTTCAAATGTATTATGGAGACACTGAGTCACTCCTGTTAAAAGTTAAAACTGAAAATGTGTTGAATGATTTGGAAAATGGAGAGTAAATTAGCTCGCGGATGGACTACATCAACTGTAATGAACCCCTCTATCCAGAGATAGTGAAACGCCAGGCCCCAAATCAATTGTTAATGTTAAAATCTGAAACGGGAAGTTATCTGATATCCAGTGGTGTGGTTCCTGGGCCGAAGGATACTGTGTGGAAACACGCAACAAGTATATCAAACTAGTTTGCAAGGGGAACGTAGTTTTGTCCCAAGAGCGAAAATCATGGCGATTCGCTCTTTACAATTTAAAACCTACACAGTTAGAGTTGAGAAAAACGCCATGTCGGCCAAATCAGACAAAGTTTATGTACTTGAGGATGGTGTGAAGGTACTTCCACACGGCCACTATCTAATTTCTGACCTAGTTGAATGTATAGAGCATAGAAAATAACTCGGTCAGAATAAATTAACTTAAAATTCTTTCATAATACAAGGTGGGTGGGGGTGTTTTTGGGAATTTTTTTTTCTAAATTAATAAATGTTCATAATGTGCAAGGCAGAGTTATTTCTTCATAGTTTAATTTTCAATATGCTTATGCAGAGTTATTTCTTAATAATATTCCCGGCCCCCGGCTCGCCATAGCCCCCCCCCCCCCGCGCCTTCCAGTTCGGTCTTTGGCCACCACAGCGGCCGCTCCCAGGGGTGGGGGACCCCATTTCAAATAAAAAATGTTGTTGTATTTCTCGTAAATAAAATAAATAAGAAAAGTGATATTATTTTAAGTGTATTTATTGTTTAATAAAAAAGTGTTGTTTTTTCCTAGTGTCTATTTCAAATAAATGTTGTAATTTTTTGTTATAAATAAAAAAAAGTGTGATATTATTTTAAAGGTATTGTTTAATAGAAAGTTTTAAATGCATATTTCAAATAAATGTTGTTTATGTTTTTGTTATAAATAAATGAATTAAAAAATCTTGATTATGTGTAGTTTTTGTTTAAAGTGTTTTTTTCTAATTGTTTTATTTGTAAAGTGCTGCTTTTATGATAAAAAATAAAAGAAAATATGATTCTTTATCGGTTTTGTTCATCTTATTCTTGAACAGAATAGTAGTAATAGGGATATTTTTTAGTCATTGGAATCTATAGTTTACAGTTAGTTGTAGGTGAGCTGTTGAAGTGAACAGCAATATGTATCAATTTAAAAACCTTTCAAATCTTTTCTTTGTGATTCATCAGTGTCAGGCAAAACGACACTCTTAACTCAATACTTAAATATTGTGATAAAATGTTTATGGAAAAGGCGAAAAAAATATACTATTGCTACAGTATTTGGCAGAAGTCATACGATAAAATTAAAGCTATTGCCACATCGGTGCAGATACAATTCATACAGGGACTTGATGTTTTCGATATTATTGAACCAAACTCTTGGCTGATTATTGACGATTTAACTGAATCCATTGAACAATGGTCCCAGGAAATGCTACAATTGTCTACTGTTCGCTCACATCATGAACAGATTTCCGTTACTCTAGTTCTACACAATCTATTTCATCAGAGCAAATGTATGCGAACACTTGCTTTGAACTGTACCTACTATTTCATCTACAGAGTTGTTCGTGATTCTAGCTCTCTAATAACTCTCAATATACAAATATACCCCGCCCCCCCCCCCAATTTCTACTTTCAGCATACAATCAGGCAACTAATAGACCCTACGGCTACCTTCTATTGGATCTTAATCAAAATACACCCGAGGATTTATTTGTAGTCACAGATATTTTTGAAAATGAAATTACAGTATTTCTTCCAGTGAACAGTAAAAAGAGCTATTAGTTGCCATCATGACACTGAAGAAACTACATGAAAATAGACATTTATTTTCCGTTTCAAGCACTTCAAAAACACCACTTAGGAAAGCCATACTCAAACATGAAGTTGACAACGATTTCATTAATCTAATATCTGAGCTTTGTTTAAATTTAACTGAGGGCAATGTTCAACTGCCAGAAGTAGTTAAGCAACAGGCTAAGCAACATCGTTCCATTGTACGTAAATTGGCTTGTAAAAAGATAGGAAACAATTTTAAAACGAAAGGTCTTCTTCAGGTGGGCGGTAGCTTTTTTACACTTTTACTGCCAATAATTGCAGGACTTATAAACAGTTTTCTTTAGATGGCTAAACCCTATAAATTGACTCCAATAGAACTCACTCTTTCAACTGTGGAACATATTGAGGACAATTTGAGTAAATTGATTGACAATGAAAATACTGACGATGATAAAAAACTACTTTTACTTTAAGATACACTTCGCCGAGTGGACAAACATAAGCCCTATCGTACGAGATCACTCAATCAGAGTGTCATTCATCACAAAAAAGAGCCATCTCATCAAGATTCTGCTGCTACTGCTGCTGCTGTAACACAATTAAAGAAGGATGAGTTGGATTCAATAGTGTCGAGCATTGGAAATCTAATGCCATTCATATCGTGAACAAAGTAAACGACTCATAAAATATCTCCTAAAGAAGTGGTCAAGATCATATTCAAGTTAATAGCAATGGGACTTCAAGGGTTGAGTTATAATCTACTTGATTTAATATATGATATGGTTACAAACCGTAAAGGACTTTTATCATATGACACTCATCTATACAACTTTATAAATACATTAAACTTCCCCGAAAAGCTTATTAGCAATAGGCAAATTCTAAACAAATTAATTGAATATAGTCCATCATCAACTTTAAAACAAGAAGCGGAAGAAGAAGATTTTAAATCAATCTTGGAAAATACTAGCACACCTATTAGAAACACTGATTTGACGATCAGGAGCACACCGCTGATAGCTAGACAAAAGCAAACACGTATTGATATCAACTCAACGTCACCGTCATCACTCACTAGTATACAAAAGGGAATTGGACACCACACTACGTGTTTACGTTCAAAATGGTTGAAGTTCTGAAACGTGTTTATGAAAATATTGGTGAAGTTGAAAGTTTAAGTTCCCCCACCACTCTTTCCAAAGTCACTGGTGTTCACACTAAAAGTGTACAAGACTATCTACAAAATGAATCAAGTTACGTTCTACATAGAAATCACAGGCTTCGTGCTAATCATTATCGAAAAACTAAAGCCTTTTTCCCACTGCACATAAGGCAAGCAGATCTCTTAACTCTAGATGAGATTCAAAGGGCCAAAATACACCGTGCAAGTACATTTTACTTGCAATCAGTGTTTTTGTCGCTATGCGTTTGCCATTCCATTGCGGACAAAGAGGTATTGAAGTTGCTCAGGCTATAGAAAGTATTCTTGAACACGATTCGTATACAAAATTCAAACGGTTCGGGGTAGTGAATTTGTTAATCCACATGTCGAAAAAGTACTAAGGAAATACCATAGAATGCTCTATCATAGTCACAGTCCCATAAAGGCTGCATTGGCTGACCGATTGATAAGAACTTTTCAACTTTTAATTTCAAGATATTGCACATTGAAAAATACACCTGATTTTATTCATGATTTAGATAAAATCATGATGATTTATAATCAACGACCGCATCGATCATTGTCCAACTCAACCCCAACGGAAGTTCATCATTCTGATCATGATACATTTGATACTTTGCTTAAACAATATTCCAATGAAACGATTGTAAAGAAAAAATTCAATGTTGGTGATACTGTTCGAATTAATAGAACAACTAATATTTTTGAAAAGGGCAATTACGTGTGGTCCACTGAACTTTTTAAAGTGGCAAAAATCCTAGACACCAAACTCATAACTTATCATCTGCGAGACACTAAAGATGAAGAGATTCTCGGTGGCTTTTATGACAATGAACCATAAAAAGTTAAAAAAAATAGTGAAATTTATCAAATTGAAATGATATTAAAGACCCGTACTCGCAGGGGTAAGAAACCATTACTTGTTCGGTGGCTAGGATACAACTCTGATTTTGATTCTTGGATTGGTGTTGAAGACATTAACAATGCCCAATGATTTTTATATAACATTTTTGTCCAATGTCTCCGACCCTCTCTACAATGATTTGAATAAAACAAGTGATTTTTGGACTAAACTCTCCCTCGCCACCAAATTTGACGGTGTGAATGAAGTGGCGCTTCTCGACTGTATTCTCAAAAATACCTATGATATCCTAAGAAAGAACGCATATATGATATAAAAATTAAATCCCATAATTGGCCACCATCCGCTGGCGAACAATATAAAACTCAGAGGATTAATTGGTTGGATTATCCATATGTTGAATTACCATACGAGGAACTCAGTTGTATGAATGATTTGTGTCGTTCTATCAATAAAAGAATTTCCGCTCGCTAAATAGGAGCCTTTCATTTCAACTATTCAAAGGAAGAGGAGAGGATATACATTATTTCACCCATTCCCAATGAAATCGTTATTCTCAATGGTAACTTAAAAGATGTTCTCGGCTTTAAACTTAATATAATCAATGGTAAAAGTGCCGGAAACACTAATGTTATTTTAGCTGAGTATTCAACAGCCTTCTCCTCAAACACTTTGCAATAGCAATGTCCCTCTCCCACGAGTTCTTGAATGAAAAACCAATCAAGATCATATTCATCATTACAATATAAAGCATCTTCAGTATGTTCCTGTAAACACTTCATATTTGGAACTCTGTCAGTTAACACTAAGAACTGAATTAGGTGATCCTCTAGCAATATCAAAAGGTTTAGCTGTGAATAAATGTCATTTTCCAAACATCGTCACTGCCTAAGATGAACATTAGAAGAATTCCATTTGTCTGTCCTAATATTGACTGATATGTTGGTGCTCTGAGTCCTCGTCAAATCGGTTTTGGATTGGACTAATACAAGGGGCCTGCTACAATGTCTGGCTATGGTCTTGGTAGTTGGTTTGCTAGGCTTATTCGTTCTGCACTACCCCTTGCCAGAAAATATCTTGTACCTGCTGCGTCAAATTTTGCTGCCTCAACACTACAGGACTGGGGATCGGGTAAAAATTTCAACGAGAGTGTTAAAGAAAATATTAGATCTTCAGCAAGAGCCGTTGGTGAGCAATCATAATCTCAGCAAAATGGGAAGGGTTAAAAATTGTGCGTGGTCATCATTCTCTCATCAGTCTCTACACAGGTGGGAAGCGAAAGACATCAACAACGACTTTGAGGAATAAAAGGAAAAAGACCAATAAGAGGAAGAAAAAGAAAAAGATTGCTAGATCAGAGAAGGATTTCTTGTCTTAAGATGACCTATCTCCCCCACAAAGAATCGCATCCACCATTGAGCTCCTCATTGAATCTATACACTTTTAGATATTTTCCAATGAAGACTATTTCATTGATTTATCATCAACATTTATTGATTTAAATGTTGCGGTGAAGAAAAAGACAGACAATACAACTTCCAGTGCTGCCAGTGGTCTGTCCTATGAAAACTGTATCCTACACAACTTGTTAAAACAAATTAATGTATTCATTAATGGAACATTGGTGACCACTAGCAATAATTAATCCAACTATCCAAGCTACATACAATTTATGACGATGACACCAAAGGTATATTAGGAATTGAGAGGACAGGCACTGGGCTATGAATATAGATCAGGTGTTGATACTGACGGTGAGTTAACTAATGCAGTGACCCAGGAGTATCATCTAGATGGAAAATTAAATCATGAGGTATTCAGTATATCCCAATGGTTGCCCCCCAATGTCAAGATTGACATAAAGTTACAACTAGCTCCATCGAATTTTATTTTGAAAAAACACTTGCTGCAGCACCTGATGCAAATGTCAGTATCACTTCGGCAATTCTTCATGTTCGAAAACAACAGGTAATGAGCTCTGTTGCATTGGCAGTGGAAAATCTAAGATCCAATGGTAACAATATCAAACTTCTTGTCCCCCATACGATCACTAATCACCGTCACATTGCCACTGGCTCTAGCAGTTATACCGATTCATCATTTATCAATGGAGACATCTCATCAAAACTCGCTTTGGCCTTTGTGAAGAGTGCCAGTACCGTTGAATCCTGGACTGCGTCCCCCCATGATTTTAATCTTTTTTTTTGTCTCTCTAGCCTTGTGTGCAAACTGAATGGAATTCCACTGTACACTCTATAATTTGATAAAAAAAATCCTTTAGAACTCTGTATGAGTTGACCATGAAATTATTAGATCATGATTCACAACTATTTGAGAATGGAATAACCGATTCAATGTTCTCAAAAAGCCATGGTGTAATTGTTTTGTACTTGTCTTGCACTCAAGATATGAGCATAGTAAGAACGGGGAATGTAAGTTTAGAGTACATATTTGCCGATGCTTTGACTGAAAGTATCACATTAATATCACTGAGTCAATGTGAAACTTATTAGGAAATCACGCCCGACGGCAGTGTTCTACTAGACCTTGCACCATGAACACAAACCAGATAACCAGTGTATTTAATATGGATTTAGACATGTCCCAATATAACTCCTATTGCGTACCATTGGACTTCATTGAAAAATTCAAAGTGTGAACAATACCCTAATCATTGTTAATAGCAGTCAATCGAGTTTGAAGACAGGTCATTGGCTATGTATCTTTCAAACCGCAAAGAATATCGAATTTTGTTGATCCTCTTGGCCTATCATATAAATTCTACACTCCACGCATCAAAAACTTTATTGAGAGTAGTGGGAAAAGTCCTATTTAAAATCAGAGGAGAGTACAGAATTTAACAACTAAGACATGCGGGTTTCATGCACTACTCTTTTTCATGTTCAGATGTCGTGGGTATACCTACAAGCAGTTTCTCTGCAATTACGTTGCCTTTCCTCGACTGAACGACTTCCTAGTGGAAAATATACTTCCAAGTGTGTTTAATATTGATTTTAGTGCCCTATGATTGAAATGTTCTAAAAATGTAAATAAAATTGTTTATTAATAAAAGATAATGTATATACATGATAAAAAAAAAGGTTATAAAAAACTTTTCTACTCTTTAGATTTCTTCTTCTACTACGTATTGGTATTAGTCAAGAACAACTAATGTGGTAGATCATCTGAATTCACTGTATACTGATCCTGATGTGCTGCAATGTCAGGGTCATATTTTCTACAGTATAATGTAACTTCACTCTTATCATATCTCTTTGTATTGTCAATTATACTATTTTCATTCATTTTGTAAAATTCGCGTGTTTCAATTTGCCTATTTGAAGCAATTTCACATACAGTGTCCTCAAGTGGTGAATCACATTCTGTAACAGCCAAATAAAAATCAGTAGGCTTATAATCATAGTAGCCATTGTCTTCACAACGATGACGTAGAAACCAAATTCTTTTGTTATTCCAATAGTTGAATCGCAGACAATGCCACAAAATGCAAAAAAACAATCTAAAGCCACGACGATACCAATCTCTTAACAATAAAATAAAATCACGTTTAGGACTCTTTCCAATCATACCAGGATATGTATTCTCCCACTGATTACATTTATCATAGTGGCAACTAGAGCCTAGGTGTTCTCTATGGTGAGAATCACACATCTCTTCAAGACAGGAATTACAACCTTTAATTTGTACGGCATATCCTCTATGTAATTTACACGGGTTGCATAATCTGCACTTTTCATCGTACTCATCAATCATTGTACAATTCTCACATGATGACCAGCTGCCCAGTGTATACATGCACAGTGGACATTTATGGAAACTTTTTTTGATGTGTTGACACTCTCACCGCCAAAATAAAATTGAGCTACAATCAACAAATTGAGTTGAGGAGATAGAGAGAGGAGTAAATCTTCTTTGAACAACATCTTTCTCGTGAAAAAATCATAGTCTTAAATTTCTAAGTTAGTGTGTTTAAAAGCAAATCCACAGTATCATTTTGTCTTGTCGTGATTAATATGTCAATAAATTGTGTAAATGCCTTTGGACCACGACGCAAAAGCTTCATGCAATAGTCTAATGACGGAGAATCAGTTTTCATTATATCGACAAGCATTCCCTGAGAAAATATTTTCTTTTGAACAGATAACTCCAGAAAATCCCCATATAGAATCAAACGTTTTTCCATAAAGACAAGATTCTCTATGATTTTCTCTTTCTCAAATATATCCATTTTTTAGAATCCTAACATCCCCACAACGAACTTCAGACTAACCATAATTCTTTTTTTCTACTTTAAAACATACGCCAACCTACTATAAAAAATATCTTCGATTTAGAAACAATTTTATTGAATATAATTACAACAATAATAATCACTGAATCAATTTATTCTCCTTGATATATTTCACTACTGGGTCTAAAGCAGCTTGAAGTCTATTTATATGCACAATATTCAGTTTCGCTGTACAGCATAATTGCTCCTCCAATTTAAATTTGCTCTATGATATCAAATATCTTGCTTACATATCGTCCCATTCAAGGCTTAGTCTACATCCTCGTGTAATTTACACTGCCACGTTTGGTACTCTCGCCTTTGTATCATTTTTGCTACCTGCTCCACCATCAAGCTCCAATAGTGTAAACATACCACTCATTTTCGTTGCTAATATCGTGGCAAATAATAGAGTTCAAAAATAAACTGTTCTCTCTCTGAATTCAATTCTCTTACTAATATGAACTACAATGAAAATCACTCCTTATATTGAATCCAATTGCTATGCTAATCAAGTTACCGTATATAGAGTACCCTCTGTATTCCTTATCGCTGATTGGTCCAGAAAATGGGTATTGACCCAGATACCAGTCTGGTAAGGTATGTACCGTCTGTAGTAATAGATGCCTGCCCGTGGTAAGGCATGTACCAGTGAAACTGCACTGTATATTAAGTATCGTCCGTATTCAATGTCTCTGATTGGTCCAGAAAATGGGTGTTGACACAGAAACAGGTCTGGTAAGGCATGTACCGTCTGTAGTAATAGATGCCTGCCTGTAGCGATAAAAGAATTTATTTTGTGGTAATGGGAGATTCGCTACTGTGGTGATAGAAATTTCTCCTATAGCGCCACTTATAGCGCTGGAGATTGTGTCAACTAGGCTAGCACCGCTCTCAATTAATGAGAGAAAATTGAATATGTAGACATACAAATGTGGCTTCTTCTTTCTTGAGCTATCTGGAGATCAGATTCCTTTGGGAGCGTTTACCTTGGAGACCTGCGAACTAATTACCCACTATCGGACTAGACTCAGACATATAAGAGAAACAAACACATATAAAAAGACAATAGATTATTGAACTTACATGCTTAGTTGTACAGCAACGGGTCACTTCTATGATAAACGGTGGCCAAAATAATTTCGTACTAATCGTTTCAGAGCTGGACAGAGATTAAAATTAAAAAGGCACATTTACCCCACTCCCAAACGCAGTTCTTTCGTCCTGCGCCCTAGGGACTGCCTGCCATTGGCTCACGTGCCCCAAGGACGCGAATCCTCGTCCAATAATCTCTTAAAGATTTTTCAGATGATTCAGGAGTTCACACAGTTTTTTGCCTTTTAAACTTCCTTGGAAATTTTATGCATTGCATTTTTTTTGCTACAATTATCTTAGCGAAATTCGAACGACTAGCGCCGTTGTCTGACTGAAGCTAGAAATGCAATTTCTCTTTTTGCTGATTAAGGACTTTTCATTTTTGCGACTAGATTTAGCTTAATTATAAGAAATCGGAATTATCTTTAGAAAGGAACTTTATTTTGGTATTTCAAATACGTCGTGTTTTACTCCCGGTACATATCACCCTTCCCATCAATTAATGACGCCCCGTCATTAGTAACTGCTCGCCTTTGGGCTTTTATTTTTTTTTTTTATGTTCGCCATTTATTAACTATTTTTTTTTTTTTTTTTTACATAATTATTTTATATATATGTTATGACTTAATCAGGAGTGCTAAAAATTTTCTCTATTACTTTTCTTATTTTATTCTACATCCCTATCTAAAATTCATCTACCGGACTAAGATTATTCATGGTTCTAGGCTAGCTACTATACTAAAGATTTTTTTTTTGATTTTGCTGTCTATATGGCATGCTACATTCTATCTACGCTACATTAAATGAATGACATGATAATACTACACCTAATTCTACTTGTGGTACATACATGAATGATTTATAACATACAATATTTGGTTCATCATATTCACTGATGACATTAAAACACTTTCACTATTGGGATTTTTGAATTGTCAAAGTTATTAGGAAGTGCAACGTGTAGCTTCACATCTATTCATCACCTTTCGTGTCCTTAGTGTACTACACCCTTTTGTTGTAAATTACTGTCCTTCACTCCTTTTGTCCTGGCGAAAATTTCGAAGCACTTACGTTATGGTTTCTTCATGGAACAGTTCGAGTCTAGTTGTCTTTACACGGTAAGTTTTCCCCAATAGTCAACTGGGAAATGACCGCTAAATATCGTTCTAATGGTCAACTGAGAAATGATTCTTCCCACTGCAGGTGTTGGTGTTTTTCTTCTCAGCATATCATTTTTTAGGACTTTAGAGGCACATAGAGAATGTATTCTCGCGTAAAATTGTTCATTTGTGCCTTTTGAAACGGGTTGTCGTCATACTATAGTGACTCTCTTAATATATTGTCTTTAAATTCAATTTCGAATATCTTCAACTATCATTTAACTTCAAATATCGTTAAATATCGTTTATCTTGTACTGCTCGATGGTGTTCTCAGAGTTAAAGTTCAAATTGTCTTTAATTTCTGCTTCAAATATCTTCAACTGTCTTTAAGTGTCATTTAACTTCAAATATCGTTTATCGTGTGCTGATCGATGGAGTTCTCAGAATTAAACTTCAAATTGTCTTTAATTTCATCTTCAAATATCTTCAAATGTCTTTAAGTATTTTTCAACTTCAAATATCGTTAGATATCGTCTATCTTGTTCTGATCGATGGGGTTCTCAGAATTAAACTTCAAATTGTCTCTAACTTCAGTTTCAAATATCTTCAAATGTCTTTAAGTATCTCTTAATTTCAAATATCGTTAAATAGCGTTTATCTTGTT
Organism: Artemia sinica; assembly: GCA_027921565.1. Classification (NCBI taxonomy): domain Eukaryota; kingdom Metazoa; phylum Arthropoda; class Branchiopoda; order Anostraca; family Artemiidae; genus Artemia; species Artemia sinica. Next base: position 16,843,339 of record CM051265.1, on the reverse strand, counting down.
CTGATTGATGGGGTTCTCAGCATTTATGTGATTATATAGTTCGTTAAGGCACTTGTTACTGAGGTTCAAATATAGTGTTACCTGGTACGTAATATGGTTCATGGTCGAAGAAACGACGATCTATGGTAAATGTTGTTTTCGTAGACGAAGTTTGGATGAAACTTGCCTGGAGTTATGGTGAGTACTCTTCGTTGGTTGAGATATGATGAAACTAGATGTTACTGGGTCGTATCTGTACTGGGCGGCTTGTTGTAATACTCAATGACCAAAGTGTCCATTTACTTTCCTGTAATAAAAACAACGCGGCAGAATCACATGTTCTTTGAAGTAAATACACATACAATAATTCACGCATTAACTGGGTTATAATTTCTTAGCTATGAGACAGAATTAAATAAATACACTAATATTAGTACTCACAATGAAAATTTAAAAATTTGAAACAGAGATGTTTTCAAATTTGTTTTGAGAACGGAAACATCGATAAAGGGCTTATATACTTCTTCAATACTTATTAAATAAACGTTATTTACCCTACATTATTAAGTTTGAGGTCTAATTTTTACGACTTATTTCATGCCTTCATTGTTCACGCAAGTCCGTGCTGTTTAAGAAACGCATGTGCAGCGTCATAACCGCACGGTTTTACGCAAACGATACTACAATGAGGGAACAAGACATAACAAGGACGAGTGGAGACCTCTCTACCCACTCATTTTCTGATGTCTTCCCTATTTCTTGGCTTAGACATTCTCATGGGGCTCCGGGTTTAACGGCTGAAATGCAGAGGTTCTTAGTCTCAGGATTTTTCCGTAATTGCAAGTCAACATTAGTGCCTCATATTCGCTTTTCGAATAAGGTAATTAGATGCAGGATTTCCAAGCTTGTTCGCGTAGATTCCAGTTGATGCTTGGCAAAGAATATAAGCATAGTGAAGAACTGACATCAATATCTTTTTAGAAGGCTATTGTTTGAGCAAATCCTTCAGCACTAAATAAATAAATATTATATTAAAGTCTTATTAGAATCCGTTAAGCGAGAAACACCTTCACATTAATAGGGAATTCCTTGTGGGTTTTACTTAGTCGCCATTGGACATACACAGGGTTTCAATCCATATATCTTAACTGATTAAATGGTTTTAAAATTTTACATATTATTATTGAGATATAATTTCACATCCGCCGTGAAATTCTACATATAAACGTACCATAGGTTGTTTGGTTATAGTTACCAATAGTTGGCTATTGGTACATATATTACTCGAGTAAGAAACATTATATTTCTCGAGTAAGAAACACATGAATAAGCAAACTTGCGGCACATAATTACACTGGTAGGCCTAAAATAATTATAATCTCACTAAGATAAAATATTTCATATAATTAGACGCTTTTGTACTGATGATTTCTTGTTTTTTTTTTTGATAATATCCATCTTGGTTAGGATATGGGTCGATTTTTCATGAAAATCCGAGGGAGACCTGAGTCAGTATAGGTAAGATATAACGTGACTGACTTGCGAAAATATGTCACAAAAATTAGAGCACAAGATATGTCATAGATAAACCAATGAAATTAAAGGACATTTTTGTCACAGAACTATAGAACAGTGATCTCTCTGTTATTGTATACGTCATAGATATAAACTAATGGAATTAAATTTTTCGCCAAGGAGCTAAAGACATTAATGTCTCTGTTTGTCTTTGGAAGTAATGTTTAACACAGAGCTGTAGGACAGCATACGTCATAGATATTATATAATGAAATTAAAAAGCTTTTCTTTTTTTTTCTTTTTTTTTTCGCCTCGGAGCTATAAGAAAGTAAACTCTCTGTTTCTCTTTCAAAGCATTTAGATCCAAAAACGAAAACTTAGCTCACTGAAGTTTCTATTCAACCTTTAAGTATTGCTTTGACTGGCCCTGATTGGCATAAGAATACTAATTTCTTACACTTGAAGGACTGAGAAATATTCCTTCCTACGATCGTTTACACAAAAAAAATTACAAAAAACGATCATGGGCCTTGAGTTCCTCCCCGGGCTTCCCACAAGACGTGGTCCAACGCGAGTTGTCGTTTTCAGTAGACCACTAGCTTCCTACCTTTGGTTATTTTCTGTTTCAACCTTTCTATTATCCTTTGAAAGGGCATAGAAATAACACTAACAAAAATAAGACATCTAAACTTAATCAAATCCTTAGTAACATAGACTAATTTAGTCTAAGCTGCGCAAAGTATAGCAATCAAGGATGCTTGTTGTAACAAAACATTGAACGTAGATTTAATTAAACTGAAGTACTAAGGTATGTCTTATGTCTAGCTACAAAATAAAACCTACATATGCTCATCCTCTCTCGCTCTTAAATAAATAGAACAACATAAAAAAAATTGACATTTTCAAATAAGCAGTTTTTAAGAACAATAGACAGACTTTTGAAGACCTTTCTTAATTGTGTTGAATGGTATCTGTTTATAAGAAAAGCATTAAGTTAAGTCTGATATTTGCCATCATTACAAATAACCCATAAAATTAATAAGCACAAATAACGCGGATATTTATCCACTAGGGGACCTAACGTGTGCGAGGAGAGTCGACCCCAGCAATACAAATGACACTCGACCAAAAAAAAATATATTCATATATTTTTAATTATTCTTTGTAAACAAGCATGAACACTGGCTTGTTTTACATCTACATGGCTCTAAAGCAGCCATGGTTTGAAATTCAAATTTTCCTGTTCACTCATTTTGCGGAGCTACTTCAGAATTTGAATTTTTTATAACACCATTATTCAGATGAAGGTCATCTGTGTAGGTAAAGGAGACCCTTTTAAGACCTATCCCTATGCCTCAATTTTCTGTGATTAACGGTTTCTTTCGCCGAATTTCTCGCCTTATGCAGAGTTCCAGTCACAGCTGGGTAACAACTCTTCTTTTTTTGCTTCCTTCGGCGACTTTTGCTAAGCTTTCTAGGATGTGTGCTTATGCCGCTGCCGCCAATGTTCGTAGTGCTAGCTACCGCTGGCACCACTTATTGGGGTGTATGTGCAGGGTCACTACTTTTAAAGGCAAAAAATGACGCACAAAGATTGCTATGCCACTTACTCGAATGACGCAAAAAGATTGCTATGCCACTTACTCGAATGACGCAAAAAGATTGCTATGCCACTTACTCGAATGGGAGAACCCCTTGTCGGCCCTAATGTTAGTGAGATTCCCGCTCTTACCCCAACGGTTCTGCAAATATAGGGTTTGGTACTACCCTATTTACAGTATACCCTGTCTCAGGGTATGGTAACGCGATCGAGTGGTCAAATGGCCACTTTCTAAAGCCAAATGTACCCGCCTTGGGTTACGGCTAGAAAATTTCTACTCTCTCCTTGGAGGTAATAACCCTCCCTGTCAATATAATAATGACGGCGCCTTGTAGCTCTATTCCTACCCTGCCTGGGTTACGGAAAATACTACACAGTTTGTAGAAAATACCTTACTTGTATTCTTCCAAAAGGGTCACAAATGTAATTAAAGAAACGAAAATAGGTCATTTATCTGAAAGGAAAAGAAACAGGGGTGGAATATAACAGACCCCATTTGCTACTATTATGCCTAAAATTCTTCTGTTTCTACCAACGTTTCATCGGTCCAGCTAGATTTTGTTTTTCTTTCCGTATTATCTTTTATTTAATTCTTTCAATTCACGGTACAAATACTTTATTATTTAGTAATATACGGCACTACTACATTGCATTTATTATTAACACTAAAAAAATTACTAATTATACACTTGCTTCTACTTGTTAAAAACTGAATACTATTTTTTTCTTTTTTTTTTTTTCATTTCACAATTTTTTATTGACCCTTTTCTCCATTTTTTCTATTGTACCCAACTCTTTGAGGGGATACAAATTTATTTCTAATAGCCAAAGTTCAAGCAAAGCTGCTCGAAGTTTTGCTAATGTGAAACTTCGCATTAGCGAAGTTTCGCGAGCGCCGCTAAAAGCGAAGTCAATTTACCTTCCTCTTTTGACAAAGCCATTTCTGTTTCAAAATACAATATTTCAATATTTTTTTTTTGCGTTTATATCAACTTAAAATAAATTTATTATTTTACTTAACCTATTTTGGGGGACTCTATTATCTCCTATGAGATATAAGGGGTTTCCTATCGTAGCCTAGCGGTTGTAGGCCTAATCATTTTTCTTATATGTCTGTATCTTTCCAATAATTAAATTTAAATTACAAAGTTTTAATAGCCTAATTAGTTCGCAGTTTTCCTCCAATTTCTGACACGCGCCATTTGTAGCGATAAAAGAATTTATTGGCACACGATATGGCGAACTAATTAGCTATATAGGCTAAATACAGACATATAAAATGGAATAAACAGAGATAAAAAAGGGACAATAGATTTATTGAACTTACATGCTTAGTTGTACAGCAACGGGTCACTTCAATGACAATAACGGTGACCAAAATAATTTCGTACTAATCGTTTCAGAGCTGGACAGAGATTAAAATTAAAAAGGCACATTTACCCCACTCCCAAACGCAGTTCTTTCGTCCTGCGCCCTAGGGACTGCCTGCCATTGGCTCACGTGCCCCAAGGACGCGAATCCTCGTCCAATAATCTCTTAAAGATTTTTCAGATGATTCAGGAGTTCACACAGTTTTTTTGCCTTTTAAACTTCCTTGGAAATTTTATGCATTGCATTTTTTTTGCTACAATTATCTTTGCGAAATTCGAACGACTAGCGCCGTTGTCTGACTGAAGCTAGAAATGCAATTTTTCTTTTTGCTGATTAAGGACTTTTCATTTTTGCGACTAGATTTAGCTTAATTATAAGAAATCGGAATTATCTTTAGAAAGGAACTTTATTTTGGTATTTCAAATACGTCGTGTTTTACTCCCGGTACATGCCCGTGGTAAGGCATATTATGCAATCACTGGTCGGATTCCCTATTACCTTACTATTCACAGTAAAATAACATAAATGAATACAGTGAATGGGGGGGAGGGTATTTAGCCCCCCGGAAAATCCCTCCGCCATGAAAAATACCCCATACGGAAAGTAACCCCCGCGGAAAATACCCCCTCCTTGGAAAATACCCTCGTGGAAAATACCCTCCCCCCCCCCTGTGGAAAATAAAGTTTCTAAATTTGAAACTTTTATTTGAGTTTTTTTATAGTTTTGTTGAAAAGTGCTAAGGAACAGGAAAAAGAGGAATTTGCACACCAGAAGTGTCTTAAAAACTTAAACAAAAAAACACAAATCCATTTGGGTTGAAATTACTTCCATATGAACTTCTTCTATTTTTGGCAGTAGCGGGTGCCAAATTAAAAAAAATTGCAGAAGAAAAAAATTAGGCAAACAATCATCAAAATTAAGCTAAAACATATGGCACCAAAAAGTTTAAAAAGGTTTGGCTATCCTTTTAAAGGATAGTTGGCTTTGGGAACCAACACATTCTAAATTGTTTAAGTTTTTACGGACAAAAGCGTTGTCAAATTCAACTAGTTTGTTTTTCTTATCTTCCACGCGTAAAACTACCCCAAATCACCATTAAAAAATAAATTAAACCCAAAACTAACAGAATTTACAATAGATAGCCTAGTCAAAATCAAAACGAGCAAAAAGTAAAAGGAGTATGTCTGACAACACCCATGTCTTCTTCAGACCAGAAAATAATTTGCAATTGACTTTAAAAAAAAAACAAAAAACCGTGTATTGTCAGTTTGATATACATATTCTGATATCTATTCCTTATAATCTTAATACCTCTTTATTTGTTGAAGTCAAAAAAGTGAAAACATTTAAAATGTATTTTGTTTTCAGTAAAGTGCAAATTACTTTCTGGTCTTGAGGAGGTGTGGCGGTTGTCAGCCCTACTCATGCTAATTGTTGCTATTTTGAGTTTGAATAGGTTATTTATTGTTATTTCTTTTCGTTTTGGGTTCAATTCATTTATTTATGGTGATTTATGGTTGTTTTACGCTTGGAATTTTTTTTTAATTTATTTCTACTCATTTTTGGCTTAACGAGGCCATGGGCACCGGCAAAGGGGGAAGAAGGGCCATGGCCCCCACCTGGAAATTTTGGACTATGTAGTAGTTTTAAGGAAACCAAAGGAAAAAAAAATCAGAATAGGGAAAAACCATGGAAAAAATGTTGTCCCAATGTTGGGTGCCTGCCGATAGTTTTTGACCCCATAATAAGGAAAAATATAACTTCTAATTTGCGACTGAGTGACCCCTAACATGTTTTCCACAATTTGTTTTCTATATGATTTGGTTGGAGCAAAAAAAAACAACAACAAAATACAAAGTCTTCATAGTAATGAATGGTAAGTAAATAACGATCCTTGTCAATAACATAAACCTAATAATAGTATTTAATATTTGGAAAAACGGTCGTTGAAAATTTTTTTTTTTTTTTTTAGTTAACAAAATTTCCAGATACCTCGCTATTCTTCTGTAATTTTTTTAAGTGGCTATATACCTAGAAAGAATTGTTTTCTGACTTCAAACTGTCCAAATACTGTACCCCCTGGAAAATACCCCACCCCCCTTGGAAAAGAAAGCTTGCCTAATTTGAGAGTTTTAATCGAATTTTATTTTTTAATTATTTTAGGGGGAAGGAGTTCTGTTACTTATGCATTATGGGTGCAAATATAACGCTAAAGTTCAAATTTTGTTCGAATCACAAATCCCTGAATCACAAAGCCTGTTTAATTAGATTACATAGCTCTTTTGAAAGTACTAAAAAAAATTAGCGTAAAGAGCCTGGTATTGACTAGGGGATGAACCCCCTCATATACGTAATAATTTCTGTTCGTTTTAAATTTTAATGTTACTCCTTACTTTCAGTTGAAAAAATTTATTTTTTATTTAATTTTTGATCATTTTTTAAATAATGCTTGGAAATCCTGCGCCCCCTTCTTAGAAATGTCCCTTCCCCCAAGGAAATACCCTCCTACGTAACTCCCTCTTCTGACCTCCCCCCCTCCGGTTAAATTAGTATCCAACTACTTTACCTCCCCCCTTATATGCAAATATATAGCCCAAATTATATATTTCCCATATATTCTGTCACTTTTCTTTGTCTTGTCTCGCGCTAAGCTGAAAAAAACTAACGGAGAAACCGGTTTTGGTCTTGAGTTTCACACAGCGTAAACTTGAGTTAGTTGCCCATAACACACAGGCACCAAAACTCCTTTCCCTTACGGAAAATAAAAAAATAAAATTCAAATAAAATTCTCAAATTTGGAAAGCCTTATTTTCCACGGGGGGGGGGGGGGGGTATTTGCCTAGAACGCCTCTTCTATATCAGTGCCTTCGTATCGAATGCCAGCTGCAAAGGTTGTCTCAACTCCGTTTGACATAATTTTCATTTTGTCAATATTAATCTTCAGGCCCATAGGGGCAGCTTTCGCTGCTAGTTCATTCAGATTATGTTGAATGTCCTCTCTTGGCAGTGAGCCACAAGAGTGATATCGTCAGTACATCGCAGTCGTGAATTTGACGCTCGGAGCTAAGTTGTATGCCTCCTCTAAACGTAGTGTATACTGAATAAAACTGACCTGTTTCTCTGGATACTTGAATTATGCAGGCTTATCTAAATTTTGGCAAGCTTTTTGCAGCAACTAAATTTCAGCTGGGTGGCCAATTTTGGGTCTTTTGAGGGGTAGGTGTAATGGAAAATTACACCCCTGCTAAATTATAGAGAAGAGGACGTAGACAAGTAAAAAATAATGCACAGTCTGTAAAACCATTCTGAGTCTAATGAAAAATTTTTGCACGTAGCGTTAAATAATGGATTTTGCCTTATGTTTGCCATTCAGTTGAACAAATAATCTCAAAAAGCATTTCGGTGTTAAAGCCAGTCTCCATTTGGCAGATTCTGCAAATCTGCACCGCCAGTCTGCAAATTTTATTTCAGTGGAGACTTCTTTTCCGGTTCCGTATTGGCAGTTTGCAGCTTCGACGCTGCTTTTTCTGCAAGATGGCAGATTTGTAGGATCTTCCAAATGGAGACTGGCTTTTAGCGGCGACTGACGGGCCACCGTTGACCATTCGGCGGCACTTCAAAGCAGGCAGCAGGTCACTGAAATGTTTTCGGTGGCGGGCCGCATGTTTTCGGTTGAGCAACAGAAGTTATTTCAGAATTTCTGAAAAGCTAACTGTCCGTTTTCGTCTACTGAACACACAACCTTTTTTAGAGTGTAATGAGTAGGTTTAAATAAATTGTAACTTCTAGTAAATCTAATGATAAAGAGTAAGAAATATAAAGAAGAATCATGAACTTTGGTGAGAATCACATAAAGATCTTTGTGTTTTTCCTCTAGTTTCTTTTAGGTCTAAACTAAAGAAGATGAGGCTTATGACAGCATAGACTAGCCTGGTTCATGATATCCAATTGATGAACTGCTGACCATCATGTCAATAATGAAATCACTGAATGATCTCTAATGGGTAAAGTTCTACCAAATCATATTATTGAGTTAGGACGAAAGTGAATACACCATTTGATGCCTTTTTTTATGCTGATTACAAATAAAATAATCATTTCTATCAGAAATGAATTTCAGCCCCCCCCCCTATATATGCCAATTCAGGGTTAGGTTAGGTATATATAGGGGGGGGGCTGAAATTCATTTCTGATAGAAATGATTATTATATTTGTAATCAGCATAAAAAAAAGGCATGGAATGGTGTATTCACTTTATTCCTAACTCAATAATATGATTTGGTAGAAATTTACCCTCTAATGTACCAACTAGGCTAGGCTAGAAATTGGGTTGTTTCAATGTTAGATTTGTGTAACACATTTCTAGCTTTAGCCTATTTTCTAAACTAAACCTTGAGGGGCATCACAAAGCCTCATTTGCCCTGTACCTCTACTTTCCACTCAATCACTATGTTAGACTGAGAACAATAAAAATTTACAAAAAGATTGGTAAATTTTCACCAAATCATATTAGGCTATTGACTTACAAATAAAGTGAATGTACCACTCAATGCCTTTTTTTATGCTCTTTCTGGTAAAATTCTACTTTAGCAACTTTTGGCTATCTTGGAAAGGGGTTAGGTTAGGAAAATGAAACTTTCAGGGATGGATCTACAGGCTAAAGTAGGCCTATGTCCTGGGAAGGTATTTTGAAGTACCTACCTCCACTCCTTCTCCCTCTAGAGGGTCCTGACCTTTGATGACCTTAATAAATATTTTTGTTATAAAAGTGAAACCTTGCAAAATAGATCTTTTGCTTAAATGAAGTACTACAAAATTGTTTTCAGCTTCACAACTTCACTCAATCCCAATTTATAAGGTTTTAATGATATACAAATACCCTACATTTCCTAATTTTGAAAAAATGTTCATATGGCTTAAATTCTACTCAAATAACAGGAATTGCATTTTCAGAACTAAACCTAGAGAAAAAGAAATTGATAACTGAAAATTAAGGTAAAAATGCTGTTTTGTCAAAATTTCAATATGTATAGACCTGTCATGTAGGGTAAGACACCCAGTAGTCAGCCACCTGCCTATTCTTGGACAGAATCTTTTATACTATTTTAATGACCAATTTACAATGACCCTTTTGTATGTCCAAGTTTAGGCAGAATTGTCACTTGTTAGTAAATTCAAAAATAGGAGGCGCTGTACAAGTGAAACTATTTAAATTAGTAACCTTCTTGTTCAGAAATTCTTCAGAAATTTTTTGATACAAAAATTAAGTTTCTAGGTGGTATAATACAGTAATTAGAGTAGTTTAAATGTCAAAAAGTTTTCAAAGTGATTAAAGTGTCCAACTACTGGGTGTCTTACCCTAGGCAAATTTCAGGACCCACTAGAGTGAGAAGGAGTGGAGGTGGGTACTTCAAAATACCTTCCCAGGCCATACTTTAGCCTGTAGACCCATCCCTGAAAGTTTCATTTTCCTAACCTAACCCCTTTCCAAGATAGCCAAAAGTAGCTAAAGTAGAATTTTACCCTCTTTCCAAATATAATAATCATTTTTGTCAGAAATAAATTGCATCCCCATTCCTATATATACCAATTCAGGGTATATATTTTCACTTGAGGGGGGGGGGGGGCAAATTTTATTTCTGATGTAAATGGGAGGTAAGTTTAAACTTTACCTCCACCCCCCTAATCTGCAAATATATATTCATTTCCAACAAAAAATAATTATTATATTTAGAAAGAGCATAAAAAAGGCATCAAGTAGTATATTCACTTTATTCATAAGTCAATAATTAGGTAAAAATTTACCATAAGATTACTTCTAGTAAGGTAAGCTATATCTTAAATGAAGCAGTTTTCTATCCCTAGGAAGTTTTCCATCCCTAAGGGCTTCCCAATGAAAAAAAGAAAATGCCAATTCTATGCAAATGGTTAAAAACATTGATATTTTAAATTTTCTTGTCAAAGGCTTTCAAACAAGGTGTTGCATGATTACATTCATTTTTTTTTTCTCTTGGCCATTGTGGAGGCTTAAATAGTACAAAATGGGTGTTTTTTTTTCAAAACCTCTTGTGCAGTATATTGTTTGAAAGCTCTGCTTCTGTTGAATATATTTCTAGCATTATTTTCTTCATCAAACCTTAAAGGACCACACAAAACCTCATTTGTGCTGTATGTCTGCTTTCCTCTCAAACTCTTAATTTGCACTTTAGAGTGCTATCAAGGTCCATAGGCTACTGGATCTGTTTTGCTCAGTGTCTATGATTACAATGTAACATGCTGTAAGAGAGATTTGCTAGAGAGATGCAATTTAAACCCACTTGGTAACAGTGACCACAAAGTACATAAGATCCATAAGCACCATTCTCCAATTACAGATGAAAATGCATTGTCAGTTTAATATACATATACTGATATTTAGTAATCAAAATGTTAATATTATTTCATTTATTAAAGTTATAAAAGTAAAAACATTTATAATTTTTTCAGTAAAGTGCAAATTTTGTTCTGGCCTTGGGAAGGCATAGGGGTTTTGTGCCCAATTTATGTTAATTTCTGCTCATTTTGAGTTTGACTTGGTTATTTATTGTAATTTCTGTTTGTTTTGGGTTTCATTTATTTATTGATGCTGATTTGTGGCAGTTTCATGCTTGGTAGATTATTTGATTTTATTTTTGCTCATTTTTTGTTTAATGGAGTTCTTTATTTTCTTTGAAAAACTTATTTTGTGGGAAAAGTTCTTTTTAATTAATTATAGAAAAAGCCAAGACAGATAGTCTGAGTCAGTGAGAGACAAATCTGGCATAAGCCCTTCTTAGCATTGTATAAAAATGATGTGTAAAGATCCTGGGATTTTTCTGGCATAAAAAGATTAATTGGTCACAAGTTTGAGAAAATTTTGTTAAGAGCTTTAATTTTGGAAGAAATAAAATCTCATGAGTGTTGTCATATTTATGAACACATTTCAAGAGTACACATATGTATTATTTGCCTCAGCAGTGGCTGTATTGTTTTCAGTGTGATGAAGGCAAAATTGTACAAGAAACAGGGTGAAATACCAAGTGTAATGAGTCTTTTTGCAAAAGGTGTTTTCAGCAGCTTTGTAATGCCTAGAGGACAAATGAATAACATAGACCCTGTTGAACAAAGAAATATATGGCTAGATTACTTGCAACAATGACAATTGCAGCAGATCAAAATTGAAACTGAAGAACAAGGAAATATCCAGTTAGAAGAAATATGTTGTTAGAATACTTGCATCAGCAATAATTACAATGAGTAACAAACAAAAGTGAAGAACAAAGAAATATCCAGTCTGAAGATAAGCAGCAGCAAGAATTAAAGCAAGTCAGAACCAAGAAATTTGCAGTTACAACTGCTGCATGCCAAGTGCTGGGGCCTGGCCTTGAAATTGCCTGCATACTTTTTTCTTCTTTTTATTTTATTTGGCATATTAAAATTTCTGGCCACAAAAGCAATCTAAAAAGGTTACACCTCTAAGGAAGAATTTCTATTTTTCCCAGGGTGGTTGTATCAAACCTATGGTGATGCCATGACATCAAGAAGAAGCTCACATTGTCTGCAGTTAGAAGACAAGCAGCAACAAGAATTAATATAAACAAGCCTGCCATGTAGCTGTGCTGGGGCCTGGCCTCAAAATTGGCTACTTAGTTTTTTTTTTTTTATATACTAGCAAATTGAAATTTCTGTTCACAAAAATGGACTAAATAGGTGAAAAGTTTAAGGGAGAATTAAAATATTTTCCCAGGGAGGTTGTATTGAACCTATGCAAATGACATCAAGAAGAGGCTGTGGTTAAAAGACAAATGACAATGCAAATCAATATATACAAGCTTGCTGCATAGATATGCTGGTGTCTGGAAGCACTGTGGTTAGAAGAAGTCTGAAGCAGAAGGTGATAAAAGCACATCCAGCACCAAAAGGCATAGAGAGCATGCCAACAGTAACTGAAACACTAAGTAACCCAATTACAAAGTTGTAATTTTACATAGGCACTACTTCTAGTTTGAGGTCAATTTGCTTAAACCAAGTACAAACAACATGAGGTTCATTTCCATCTTCAAACAATTGAAAAAGATGTGTCATTTGAACAGCAAGAGGAAGTTTTTGTCCAACAGCCCTGACCATCAATTGTGACAAGACTTCTCCAAAAAGCTAAAGCAAAGGGCATGGAAAAAATATTTAAGGGGCTACTTGATGAAAATTAAGCACAAATAAATGTGATTAGAAAACAAGCAAAAGTGAGAATTGCAGCAGCAAAAGGCATGGAACAAACAACAGCAACAGTTGTTTTGAATTGCAGACAAAAATTTTGAACAGTGGTCTGTGGTTAGAAACTGGAAAAGACGTTTTTTGGTATCCAAGATGACTTAAAAAATTATATAAGATGATGCATGAGTCTAAAAGGTTAAAGCAAAAGGCATGGAAAAAATATCTCAGGTAATGATGAATGAAAAAGAACAACAAAATGTATGGGTGGGAGACAAGTGACAGCATTGATCACATTGAATTGTAAACAAAATATCTGCTTAGAAGAGAAGCAACAGTGAAAATCTCAACAAGTCTCAGAAGAGCACAAATTGTATAAAATGTATGACTGTGAAAGATTAAGAGCAAGAAGGAATTGAATTCATGCCAAAATTTCTTAATTCAGTTGAAATTGCTAATTTGACACCTCATTACTTAAAACTAAGTTCCAAAAGAAAACAAATCCTATAGAGTGGATAATTTTTTCAAGCATTAAGAGAAAGGAGGAATTGATTTGACATCAAACTTTCCTAACTTGATTGTTATTGCTTTTTTGACACCTCATGACTTAAAACATATGAATAACAAATATATATATATATATATATATATATATATATATATATATATATATATATATATATATATATATATATATATATATATATATATATATATATATATATATATATATAATATATATATATATATATATATATATATATATATAATATATAATATATATATATATATATATATATATATATATATATACTCCCATTAGCCAAATAACCATGTATTTATTCAAAACATTTTTTTGTTAGAATTGTATGCCTTGTTAGTATTTTTCCCAGGCTGGTTGCATCAAACCTAACTTGAAGCCATGACATCAAGAAGAAGCTCACATTATCTGCAGTTAGAAGACAAGTGACAACAAGAATCAATATACACAAGGCTGCTGATTGCTAGGGCCTGGCCTTGAAATTGGCTACATAGTTTTTTTCCTTATAACTGGCATATTGACATTTCTAGCCACAAAAATGATCTAAATAGGTCACAAGTTTAAAGAATAACTTGTATTTTTCCCAGGGTTGTTGTTTTAAACCTATGGTGACATCATGACAACAAAAAGAAGCTCATATTGTCTGCAGTTAGAAGACAAGTGACTTTTAGAATCCAAATATAAAAGCCTGCCACGTAGCCATTTTGGGGCCCAGTAGTGAAGCTGCTGGGCTCCTGGTACTATATATATATATATATATATATATATATATATATATATATATATATATATATATATATATATATATATATATATATATATATATATATATATGGCCATATAGGTTATCTAGAGGACGTATCAGGAATGCTTCAGGACCGGTTGATGGTATTAAGTTAAACATTTCACCGTTTGTTGAAGGGGATGTTGAAAAAAGGTGTTATTTGCATACTGCTACTAATGCTACTACATTAGTAGTAGCATTAGAGTTTATAAAAAACTCTATGACAATGTTGACAACATAATATACACATACAATTCTATGAAAAGTTACACACTCTGAAAACATAAAAACTGAAACTTACAGTAGAATATCAAACTATATATATATATATATATATATATATATATATATATATATATATATATATATATATATATATATATATATATATATATATATATATATATATATATATATATATATATATATATATTATATATATATATATATATATATATATATATATATATATATATATATATATATATTATATATATATATATATATATATATATATAATATATATATATATATATATATATATATATATATATATATATATATATATATATATATATATATATATATATATATATATAGCTAGGTTGGTGGTGCCCAAGGAAAAATTAATTACAGTGCCTCCTTCCAACTCAAATATAAGCATAAATAACAAATCAAAGGGGGAAATATTATCAAAATCCCCCCCCCCCCCCAGCTGCAGTGCCTAGGTCAGCTGACCTGGTTGCCACCCCCTCTCCCCCCATTTGGACGTCTCTGAGACTCAAGATAGGAATATGCACAGCAACTTTGGAGCAAATAGTCAATTAAAAACAGTGAGTCAAAATGGAAGAGCTATCAAATGCAGAAATATATTGGACCTCTAAATTTAGCAAATATGCTGCTTTGTTTCTATTGGAAGGAGAGTGCAGTATTTTGAAGTTGTTTATAGCTTCTTTCTATACCTTGCATTTTCTTACAGATTGCAACATTGGATACCTACATTAGTTTAATTTTCTGATTGTACATAGTTTCTGTAATATAGTTTTTGTAAGGGAGGACAATTGATGGAAGACATTCTTGCTTCCTATTGCTTTAATTTTTGGACTGAAATGCTTGAGGAGCAAATGGCACTTCAACCAGTCCCCAGTGGCAGATGAAGGGGGCAGGGAAAAGTGCTGTCCATATAATAACAATAATAATAATAATTTATTTATTACCCACTATGAACAAAAAGAAGTGGATTACATGAAAAAAAAAAAACAATGAAAGCAAACTTGCACACTTAACAATTATTTACATAAAACAATGTAAATTATGGTGCGCAGTACCTGCAGATTCCGACAGCTTTTCCGCAAGCACAGTTACTTTTTCCTGTAAATAAGGGAAGCCAATCGCAATATTAGATGCTGGTTCCAGAACCACGGAGGGAGGCACAGAAGGTACCGAGAAAATTTAAAATAATAAATCCGGAGAGATTTGAGATCTTTAGGCGTCAGAATTGGAAAAAAAACAGATGAAAAAAAAGAATAGAATGATCACAAAATGAAGAATATAATTTCTCAAGCGGTTTTCTATTGTACCACCCCCTATTTGCAACTTTTTTTTAATATCCAATCTGAAATTTTTTTTCTTAGCATTAGAAACTGTCAGAGCCCAGTGTTTTGAGATTATTAGTAAGGTGAAGACCAAGCCACCAAAAAGAAGAGACACAGGGAATAGAGGAAAAACCACAGTTAAGAGGGAGGAGACTCAAGACTTGCACTCAAATTAAACAAAATATATTTGCTCTTATCAATGTTCACCATAAACCCAATCTGTCTGAACTGGATATGAGCTTAGAAACGTTTTTCTTGTCATAATTTTAATGGTGGATCAGTATATGAAAGTTAAATTATAGGATATTGATGTCTGTGGAAATGAACAATTGTTTAGAATGGAAAATTTGAAAACCTTTAGTTTTTCAATTACTTCCTGAAAATTGAAAAATATGACTTGATAGTAGCTTGTATTTTAACTAAAGTGCTGAATCATAAGCACAAGTTCTAGAGCATCAGTAACTTTAATTTGATGGAGAACAAGTGTGAATTGTGTTCTTTGTGTCCTACTCTTAATCTTACATTTTACAAATAACTATGTTATGTCCAGTACACTAAAGTTATATTTGTTGTTGAAAACAGATTTATACACAGCTAAAAACACAAATAATATATCCTGTTCATAATTTGGTGAGTTGGGCTGTGTTCAACCTAAAAATGGGCAATTTTGGATTGAAGAGCAATTGGATTTAGGGTAATTTTATCAAATTAGATTGAAAACAGATTTAGTGACATAGGAACATTTGAAAGCTTAGACAAGTATTATTCCTATGTATTTACTGAGTCATGTATAAGCTATAAATGCAATATTAGTGAAAATGTTTGGTAGCAAATTAGTGTTCATGTAGATTTTCCCAACCACGGTTTTGCTATTCTAATTGTCTAAATCTCTAGCACAAATATGAAATTGATGGGAACCAGTATCTTTCTTAAATCTTTGGTTTTTAAGCACAGGTGTGTATGTAATGTAGCTTAAATATTAAGCAAAACTTTTATGTTTACTACTCAAATGTAGATAATATGAACCTTAAATATGAGGAGCAAGCATGAGATGGTATGAAACTAATAAAGTCCTGGATACTTGCAAATCATCATTTGAAGGATGAATGCACTCCCAATAGTATTCCCAACCTTGGTTGCATATGCTTTATTGCCCCTTTCATTTTTACCAATTTTACTATTGTTTTGCACATTTACTTTATATTATTTTGCACATTTTATTATTGTTTTGCACATTTACTTTATATATGCTTGCAGAGGTCTTTAAGAAGGAATTTTGGAATTGGATTATACAGATGTAAAGGTTTACTTTCTAGACAGTGAAGTTTGATTGTACCATGTCGTGAAATCAAAGATGTTCTGACCTTGCTTTACCCCTAAGTCACAGACTGTTTCAGATGTTTGAATGAATATATATTTTTATTCCATATCCCCTTGTTTGGTGAAAAGGCCTTTTGATCAATTTTGGGGACAGCCCCTTCTTACGCATATGCCTCATCAGTATTATCAAAGACATTCTCAGAAATGCTGATGTTTTAGGTCATCTTCCATCTCCTTGGTGTTCCCTTAAGTATTGTTCTTGTATATCTGTGCTTACTGATATGCAGAAAGTATAAACTGCTGTTTTTTATTTCAGGGCGCATGTTAAGAAAGAACTAATTATTATTATTTACTATCAAAATGTCCATGTCATGTCTTCATATCCTGGCGCACCTCCGTCACCTGTAAAGCGTTTAATTGGCTGGGTCAAAGGAGAAGCCAACACTGTTGAGGAACAGTGGGGTGAAAAGGCAGTCCGAAGCTTAGCCAGAAAATTGAAAAAGTCTGGTGGTCTCCAAGAACTGGAAAAAGCCATTTCTCTTGAAAACCCAGAGACAAACTGTGTTACTATTCCAAGGTAACTTGTAATTCTTAGTAGTAATTTGTTATTGTGCTAGCCTGTTATATTCTCACAGAAATATTGTGAGTAAAAAATGTGGTCACAAAAACATGGAATTACCTGATTTGCACAATTGCCTGAACAAAAGGTGTAAGTTGGTAAACTGAGGAAGCCATGGATAACTTAAGGGCTTAGTAAATTTAATTGGCAAAGTGCACTAGGTTTATAAGTTGAGCATGATAAGTAATAGTAAGAGCGATAAGAGTGTGTGTATAAGAATTCTAACAATGATTAGAGATAAATTCTAAAAAAAAAACTTAGAATAAACTTCTAAGAAAGGTTGACAGAGGTTGCTTATTCAGATGAATTAAAACAAAACAGAGATAATCCAGATAACATAAGGTGAGAATTAAGTCAGGCATTGGTAAGCATGTGATCTAATAACTTTAACAAGCTGGATGACCAAAGCCAACTTACCGAAAGAATGGCTTACCAGTTTTCTAAATCTAAGTTAAAAAATAGAGGAAAAAAAGTCAGTTGAAATACTTCTTCTTCATAGCAAAGAATATGAACCACCATGAAACTTTTTTCATCTTTTTGGGTAGACCTGTAGGATAGCTATTGTGGCTGGCATATCTTTCCCAGGGACTAATAAATGATCTTCTTCTTTAAGATGTTAACAGTATATTAAAATATTATTGATTCTATTTGATGGGATAAATGGGGGCTAATAGCAGTAGCAGCACAAAAGAAATAGTTATGGACTTTTGCAGTCCAGTAGTATTGCTTTAAAATCTTTGAATAACTTACAGAAGATGGATGTTCAATTGAATGTGCTGAATATTTCGTTGGATGGATGGCCATGTCAGCAGAGAAGAAACTGATGTAGGCCCCCCACTAAAAGAAAATCATTAAAAAATATCCAGTTTTCAGCTAGTAATAAATTAAAGGCAAGTTCCTAGATTGGAATGGAGAACAGAATATTTGAGAATGATAGGCCTTTGCTCTATGCCTCAAAGTATCCCTAAATCTCACTTCAAAGGAGGATCTGGCTGTGGGATGTCTGCTGCTTTGGTTGCTAGCAGATCTGCAGTGTTACTGTATTTTACTCCCTTGTGGCTAGAAATATGCTGAAACTTAAGCTTCAGCTGGAACAGCAGCAATACAGCTGACTCGAAAGTCAGTCAAAATCAGTATATTTCTTGATGTCATGTTAAAATTAACCACCATCTCTAAAGCTGTCTCAATTGCTCGGTGCTCTATTCAAAGTACAAAATAAGATTTAGGCAGATATGAGCTGATAGCAAAGCTTAAAGCAGGGATGAAAGAGGCGCCTGTAGCCTACCATGTTCTTTGTCATGGAAATGATAAGACTTCTTTCATTTATAATTATTTATGTTTCATCATTTGAGTAATCTGATTTGTCATATGGCAAGAGTTATAGATTATAGGCTTTATCTCCCAAGGTGGCAAAGTGTCACCTCCATAGCAGCTATCTTTCCAAGTTGAAAACGCTTTTTGGAAATTGTGTAAGCAGAAAACAGTGGCTGAAAAAAATGTTTGCCTACCTTAACTGTGAGTCTTAGAGAAATGTCTAATACATTGCACAGAGGCTCTATCATTCAGGGAACAAAGACCAGAGAGCTCTGTAAGTTCGATGTAAGGAGTATAATTTTCTGGTCTCATTCTAATATCTAAGGCGGTCTAAGAATTTGTTGAGAATAACATTCTGTATTTTCGACGTAACGCCTTTAATTAGATGTTGTTTTCTTAGACCACACTGCCTTTCTATGACGAACAAAAAAGCTTTCAAATAAATTAGATGTTGTTTTCCTAGACCACACTGCCTTTCTATGACAAACAAAAAAGCTTTCAGTTTGTTCGTCATAGAAAGAAAAGTGTGGTCTAAGAAAACAACATCTAATTAAATTTGAAAGCTTTTATGTTCAACATTCTGGAAAAATGAGTACCAAGCTAACGTAACCATTTTATGGATTTTCGAGCTCGAGTCTTTTCTCTCTTGTTTTGTTTATTTGCCCAAAATTTGTTCAGTGTTTTTATGACTTATAAGTGTTTTAGTTAGGGGCAAATAGCTATAATTTTTCGCTATTCTTGAGACATTTTGCCTTAAATTTGTAGTATTCTATTTATCTCTTTTATTTTCGTTTTTGTTTTATTTTTTCATCTCGTTTTATTTTGTTTTCTGTTTATCTCTAATTTTTATTATCTTTTTTACTTCGGGCAGAATTTTGCAATCCAGCTATGTACTTAAAAAGGGAAAGGGGGAAATCACAGAAATCATGCTTTCAAACTCCATTTTAGGCCCTCTTTAAAGCTCTTTAGGCCTTTTCAAACTTTATTTTAGACCCTCTCTAAAGTTGGCAAAAATTAAGTAGATTTTTCGAGATGTATTCATACATTTCCCTTTGAATCTAAAGAAAGTCCAGGAAAATTTTGCAGAGTTCACAAATGGGAGTATGTTTTTTTTTCATGAAATTAGGGGAGGAGAGTACCATTATGCCTCGCAATGACGAATTGCGTTAATTTTCGATATTAGCACAGGGGGTCAAAAGAATCAGAAAAAGTACACACTTTATTAATATGTCGTTCAATATCACAATATCACTATTAAAGAGGATTACCACCCTGAGTGGCTTACTTTTCTGAATTGCTTAGTTTTTTTAGTTTTAATTTGCATGTATTTGCTCCCGTTTTTGCATATGTTGTTTTTTTTTTTTTTTCTTTCTGTTATACTCCATCGTCTTGCTTTATATTCTTGATGGGTTATAAAATAAATTAATTTAATTAATTAACAAACAACAATAATCTCCAATCTTTCCAAATCATGAGCATATAAACCAAACGATGCGTTAAGGACATTAAGTGCAGAAACACAAGTTTTTGAATAGGTTTACTTTTACTCCCCTCTGTCTTGTCAATAGACAGAGTGTATTATTTGATCCATTATTTTTCCATTTTTGATTAAAAGTCAGTAGCAAAGACTATGGATAACTACTAAGAGTGGAAACTGGCGCTAGTATTGACAAAAAAGGCTATCAACACCATCTAACTTTGGCGACACTGTTTTTTTTTTTTTGTTTTTTTTTTTTTCAAGTTCTGTTATCATTTTTCTTTTACCAATTGTACTAATTAAATTAAATAAACTTATTATTACACTGAAAAAAAATGCCAGGTGTCGCCAAACGCTAGATGTTGTTGATAGCGTTATGTCAACACTAGTGCCAGCTCCCACTGTTATAATTTATCCATACTCTTTGGTCTGTGCAATAAATTGAGTTTTCAAATACAAACAAAATTGAAAAGTATCGTAACCATCATGAAAGTATTTGTACCACAGAGATCAAGGATTTCCCTTCCTACTTTAAAAAATATGCAAAATACTTCACTTTTGTCAGGGTTATTACCCCCCCCCATCCCTCATCCCCGTCTCTTCTAGAAATACTGCGATATCCTCCTGAACATTATGGATTGTACTCCTATGCCTGCCTCATGGGGAATTTGCCATCGACATCATCCTACTGGTTGGGAAAATTAAAAGAAACAGCCTAAAATACAGAAGGACTTGCCTGAATTCAGTATACAATAGCGAAATTTGACAGTCCAAGACACTTTCCTCGGTCATTTTGAATTATCTAACTTGATAGGTGAAAAAATGGGATTTTTAGGTTTTAATGCACGTTTTCTGAGACACCCATCCCCACAAAAACCAATGATATCTCGTAAAACTGCAGCCAACAAAAAATTGGCTGCTTGGATTGCAGTCAAAACTTGGCTGTGCGCACCTATGACGTCAAACATGTTATGTTTTCTTTCAAGATCTCTTGACGGCCGACTGCAAGTCTCTCAAAGGAAAGGCTTTCCGCACGTGATTTACTGTCGTCTGTGGCGCTGGCCGGAACTTCAGTCTCAACACGAACTCAGAGGTATTCAGTCGTGTAAATTTGCGTATAATCTTCGAAGAGAGGAAGTCTGTATTAATCCTTTTCATTATCAACGTGTTGAAATTTCTTGTAAGTTTTGGCTTTGAATTAATCAATTAAAAATGTATTTAGTGTATCATTACCCTTTTTTTCGATAACTCATAAGGGTAACTTTGTCAGAAGAAGTATTTTTAACGATTATGATACTGTATTTGATTATTAGAACAGATAGTGTTTGGATTATAGTTAGTTACTATTATGTTAATTTACCCAATTAGTTTTATAACTCTCCTATTTTTAGAGCTAAGCAAACTTCTGCTTTGTGGCTCTACTGAGCACTATGGAAAATAAATAAGAGGGGAAACTCGCATTTGATTTTAAGAAGAATAAAAACACAATCTAGAATTACCTGTCGAAATCGTATTTTTTCAAAGTAAAAATGATTCTAGGGGTTTTTTGTTGGTCAAAAATATTAACAGAGATGATTTTCTCGATATACTGCCGAAAAGCCGCACTTGCGATTGCATTTTAAAGTTGGAAATTAAATTGAAAAACGAATTAAATTGAAAAACGAATTAAATTAAATTTGGAAAATTAATATAAGCATCTTTGGAAAATTAAAATTTGGAGCCTAAAAGAAAGTAAAAATAAAAAGTAATTTTAAAGTGTCAAGTCCTTCTTTTCTCAGTTCCCCATTGGCTCCAAAATTTTCATTTTCTCCTCATAATCATCACCATTCGTTGAAAATAAAAGTACGTAGTCCGATTTAATTAATTTTGATTTTTTTTTATATATTTTGTATATAGGAACGCGGTGAATCTTGGAGCCCAAAGAGTATGTCCCCATACTCTTTGGGCTTTGGACAGTGGAATTTGTTATTATTGTCTTAACACATTTCTGGCATAATGAAAAACGATAGATTTCTTTTATCAAACATAAAGATGATTTTAGTGTTGTTGTTTTTTTTTTTTTTTTTTTTTTTTTTTTTTTTTTTTTTTTTTTTTTTTTTTTTTTTTTTTGGTCACGAATGCGAATAAATTTCATTTACACAAAAGGCTGCCAAAAATTTGCACTTGCAAATAAATTAGGAACATTAATCAAATCAAATTTAGAACATTAATGTAAATAAATTTGGACCCTATAAAATAAAATAATATGGAAAAAAATAAAACAATTTTAAAGCGCCATGATCCTTCCCTTATCGATTTCCCATACTCTTTGGGCTTAACATTGTTGATTCTGTTATTATTATGTTTGCACAGGTCTTGCACATTGAAAAACGACAGATTTTACCAAAAGTAAAAATGATTTTAGCGCCTTTTTGTTGGTCATGAGTGTGAATAAACGTCATTTACCGAAAAACTTCATTGATAAATACATTTGAGAGGAAAAAGGGGGTGGGACACAGAAAAGCCCGTAAAACAAAAGAAGCTGGGGACGACGTTTTGAGCACTGCGATGAGGAAGAAAAAAAAACGGGGGCGAAGGAAAAATATGCTGCCATCATCAGAAAAATAAAGAAAATGAGATGAGACCATATGTTATCAAACAAAAACAAAACGCAAAAGGGATGAATAAAACACACTAGGGACGATAAGTGACAATAAGAATAATACCAAGAAAATTATAAGTGGATTTTGAGGGGAGTAGGGAGTTTTCGAGCCCCACTTATCTTTGGCATGAACTTGTCCGGAATTAGCTTGAAATTTCATTGGCAGAACTAGACTAAAATCCAAAGAGAAACTACAAGGTATATGACTGTACCTAAAAGCCTTATTATAAAACTCCATTTCAGACGGAGAATTATGAAAAGGGCTAAATTTTCATGAATTGAAAGTGCGTAAACCTTAGCAGAAGAAGACACATTGCTTACAGTTAAGGAGACATCGGACAAGGTCTGTTAGACTGTTGGCGTTTTAAGGTCCAGGCACCTGTAGGCTTCAAGGATTGTTGTTAGAGGTGGTGACTATAGCGCTAAGTTGTTATAATTATTTCGGAGCACTATGCTTGATCTTATACTTTAGGATATTGGACATTGCAATGTTCCCTTTTCATCTAATGTCCATTCTTGAGTTTTATTTTATCACCAATGACATATGTTCCAATGGCAATGGCATGTGTTAGTGTAACTAAAGGGTGTCTAAAAAGAACGCTGGATTTGAATCTACTATAAATCGAATTTACCCCATGGTTTACTCAACATTGACGAATTTGAGCCACGGATATTAACCTGGGAAAGAAAAACACAGCATCAAGACATTTCCTCAATAATCAGCGATTACAGAACATGCAAAAACAGTGCTGCCAAAACAACAAATAAAAAAACCGGCCTTTCATATCCGGCATTCTTTTTGAGACACCCTTTATTAATGTTTCTGATATACATTTGAGCTTAAGAAATTTTGTATTCTTTTCTATTCCGGAGAGTGGCTTGTAAGGAAAAATAATAAAGTACATTCAAAAACAGGGAAGATGGGCTAGATACTTATGCTAAGCACATATTACTAATCTAATTTATATTTGAGGCTAATAACATTTCCATTCCATAATCCGAAAGTTTTTATGTTTTCGGCCCAAGCAACGAAGTACTAGTTTATACGGATGGCGCAACGAAATTGACTGGTTGTCAGAAAATAGAGTTTAATTTAAAACAGAAAGAACTTATAAAATAACAAGAAGCAGTGTGTAAAACAGGGATCGTCTTTGGAGAACTTGGCACTTTTTTTTTTTTTTTTTTTTTTTTTGAGAAAAATTCTTCTTGGAATATTTCAAAAGTTATAAGGGTCTGACACCTTCAGTGGTCAATCGATAGTGAAGAAAACTTAAACGCCGTATTTTTTTTTTTGGCGAAGTCGGCTAGATATTAATGTAAAACGACGTTGCCTAGGCAACGCAAATTTAGTTAGCGTCTGAAACACCAAGGACAAGTTACCTTTCTTAGCAGAAAACTAATCTTGATACTTTGCACAACCTATTATGAACAAAAGCTTATTACTGAACCGTATATCTGCACGATAGACATCGTATAAATGGTGAATTGAGGATTAAATGAAAAATTATAAACGGATTTTTCGTTCAAGTTCTTAATGGAACTGGGTTGTTTGGAATAATTATAAGTTTAAAGACACGTGTTCAAATACACATATTAAACAAACATTTTAAACATAAATGTTTAATAACACGTAAATTTAATACATTTTTTTCTAGCTAGTGGATCTTACACCCTAAATCAATTAATAGCTGTTCAAAACGAAGTTCCAAAAACAGAAGATTGTGCTGACGAAGACAATCTACAAGAATTTGAGTTTATATCGATTAGAGAAGAATCGTTTGAGAGCCAGTCACAGGCTGAAAGTGTATTAGAAACTACAGTTTTAAGAGACACTTCCTCGTGTGAGTCTGACCAGCCGGGAAATTTGAAATTACAATTTCCCTCCTTCGACGATTTGATAAATACTTTGGAGGAGGACTTTAAGAGAGCTATGTCAAACGCCCCAAGTCCTGTTGGGCCTTTGGCAAGTCCTTTAAGTGTTAGTGGAAGTGAATCAAGTCCCTTTTCTCATGGAAGTCCACCAGTGACGGACAGTCCTCCTCCAGGCTACATGTCAGAGGATAATGATACACAGGAGAATGGAGAAGGTAGCTTTTATATATTACTTGTTTGTGTCTATAATGTTAATTGATATCTTTAGAGCTGAAGGTTTATTTTCCCTTTGCTAGTTTCTGTATCTTCTTCTTCTTCTCTCCAATGGTTTAATAAATCAACGAAAGAGGAAAGTTTGCAATAGATTTTTGAAATACAGTGTACAGGGTTTTTCGATTAAATATACGCTGAAAATTGACGGAATCCGGTGAAAAATTACTATTATCCTTTCTTTCTTTCTTTTTTTTTAGCAAGTTTAGATCTATCTCTAAGAAAAACATAATATAATAATTCTGGCTCGATGAATGGTCAGATCTGAGACTAATAAATCCAATAATGTAAGTAGCTTGGCCTTTTTTGCAAATATGGCTGCAGGCTTGTCGCAAAATTACTTGTTTCAGAGGGAATATATTCCTGAAACGATAAAACAAATGCTTTAAATATCATAAATGGGAAACTTTAAAGGGTGGGTTCAAACTGATCAGTACCCTTTTTTACATTTTAGAAATCAGAAAATAAGCAAATGTGTAAATTTTCTAAAATCTTGGAAAAATATGGTGCTGTAATGGTATAAGAATATTCCTTATTTCAGAACATCAGTTTTTTAATTTCTTTGTATTTTCTTTATATTTCCAGACTTCTATCTCCTTTCTTTTTTTTCTGATTAGCAACTAATGCTGATGGACCAAAATCTTGTATATGTATTTTCTTCAAAAATCAGGGTAATGCATTTCTGTATTACTGGCTTCAAGCAAAATGTCTTGGTTAAGGAATTAGTGTAATGGGTGTCATAAGATCTATAAAGTCTTCAAATCGATGAGGGGGGGGGGAAGTTGGTGAATTCCAGAATTCACCCGTGGAAATGGGTGCATTGAATCGATCTCAGACCCCCCCCCCCTCCCACTATTCGTAAGTTCATATATTGATGAGAATCTTAGATTTAGAAGTTTACTTGATATAACGCATTAAGGAAAACTTATTTAAGTTAATATATCCCTTTTTTATTTTGCTTTACTAAAAAGTATAAACTGAGGATTTGATGCTGTGACTGTTCCGCTTTTAATATTTGCAATGAATGCTTTGTATGTAATTCCGAATCGAATTTTAATTAAAATTAATTATGCTCTAGAGTAAACTCTATGGTTTCCCCAATCCCAACTAAAAACAAATCGAGAAAAGTTATTGATGGTTGACGGTATTTGAGAATAGAACCGAAAAAAAAACAGGACAATTGAAGGGATTTGCATTCAGAAAATTTTAAAAATAAAGACTGTTTAAATAGAAATAAAAAAAAATTCTTATAGGAAATCAGATGAACACGAGTCCAGTTGTTGAGTCTCAACCAGTAATATATACAGAGCCTGCCTTTTGGTGTTCTATTAGCTATTATGAACTGAATACCCGTGTGGGAGAAACCTTCCATGCGTCCCAACCATCAATTACAGTTGATGGATTCACAGGTAAACTTGTTTTTTTTTATAGTATCTATGTAGTGTCTTATTTTAGTATCATTATACTATCTGTATCTATTTACCATGGTTTATTGAAATTACAATTACATTATGATAATTGCACATTGAAATACTTCAAATTACATATTCTAAATTAAAGTAATTTGGTAAAAATTCAACAATCTGAATTGGTATTGAAGTAAAAACTTAATATGACATTGCTATCAAGGATGGAGAAAGTCCCAAAGCTGCCAGTAGCAGAATTTGACAGAATTCCAAAAGCTGCCGACATTTTAGCAGCACAACCTGTGTTGTCACTGCTTTTCTTTGGGCAAAAAGTATTTTTACATTTAAAAATGGTATTTTCAGACAAAATCTGCCAAGTAGCATTGCTACTTTGCTATCCCACTTTTTGCACGGCAGATCACTATGCTGTTCTGCCTATGTTCAACTATATAATCTGAATATAATAACTACACTAAAAACCTTTTCTATCCCTCAAGCTTGTAAGTAGAAATGTATTTAGGGGGGGGGGGGCAACATTTTGGTGGAGATAGAAGGTCAAAAAACACCAAACATATGAAAACTATGGAAAATGGAAGAAATCCTTGAGAATATTATTAAAGTTTTGATGTTTATGAAAAAATGATGCCTCTTTTCAAAATTAAAAGTTTTGAGTGTTCATATTTTAGCCTTTACCCTTTTAGGTTTTATGATTAAATTGTTATTTAATTAGTTTTTTTATTATCCAGGTATAGTTAAATATCTGATTTGCCGCTAGTCTTTTATCGTGGTTTTAGATGGCTCTTGAATCTTCTTTTGAAAGAGTCAACAGAGGAACTTTTAGGGATAACTTCCTTAGGAAGATCATTCCAGATCGAAGTTAACGTTGAATGAAGGTGTTCTTCAAGTACTCTGTTCTGGGTCATGCCAGCCTCGATATGATTGGACCGAGCTGTGGGCCTCCGTGACTGTCTTGTTTGGAAAATTAGGAGTACAATACGAGAAAGCCCTAGAGAAGGAGGTTAATTTGAGTACTTGTAGAAAACAGCCATCGACGCTACATCGAACCTCTCACTAACAGACTAGAGAGAGTCGTGAGAAATGACAAACCTGCCCTATTTTAGATCTTTTGGAGCGGTGCCAGCAATGTTTTCGGAGTACCAGCAGACATCCATGCTCGACAATGGGTCAGATGCAACACACGTAAAGTGGGATGATTGAGCTGACCCATGGAATGTTTTTTTTTTTTAATGGAGGATTATCCCCAGCTTTCTTGTGCATGAGGTTCTCACCCGAATGAGGTGGGTGTTTCAAGAGAGATCTGTGGGGGAGTGGATTCCAAGAAGACGAAGCTCGTCGACTTCCTTTATAGCTTAGTTCATGAGGATGAAGTGGGGGTGTATGCGTGGTACTCGTGATCGTGAGATCATCTGCTCTTTTCTTTTCGATGCATTGAATCTGGCGATTCAAGCATCAGACCACTTTTCAATTTCCAAACGATCTGTCTGTAGTGGCGGGGAGGCATTTAATGTAAATAATAAATTCATATTTAAATTGATTAAATAAAAAAACAAGTTTTTTTTAACTGAAAATTAGGAACGACGTTAAAACTTAAAACGAACAGAAATTATTCCGTATGTGGGAGGGGGCCTAGTTGCCCTCCATTTTTTTGGTCACTTAAAAAGGGCACTAGAACTTTTAATTTCCGATCCAATGAGTCCTCCCACGATATTCTAGGACCACTGGGTCGATACGATCACCCCTGGGAAAAAAAAAACAAAAAAACATACAAACAAATGAACACGCATCCGTGATCTTTCTTCTGGCAAAAAATGCAAAATTCCACATTTTTGTAGATAGGAGCTTGAAGCCTCTACAGTAGGGTTCTCTGATACGCTGAATATGATGGTGTAATTTTCATCAAGGTTCTATAACTTTTAGGGGGGTCTTTCCCTCTTTTTTGAAAATCAACCAAATTTTCTCAGGCGCATAACTTTTGTTGGGTAGGACTAAACTTGATGAAAGTTATATATTTGAGATCAGGTTTGAAATCTGATCCTTTTGATGTATCTATTGGTATCAAAAACCCGTTCTCTAGAGTTTCGGTTACCATTGAGCCGGGTCGCTCCTTACTTACAGTTTGTTACAACAAACTGTTTGATATGGGCCTTTTAAGTTCTTATTTAATGTTGTTACCTGGTTTTAGATATAGATTCCATTCACGATAACTAAAAGTTCAAATAGGAATAAAATACCTTTAATATACAGTGTTTCACAAACAGTGATGATGGTCACTGCACATGTGACCGAAATATTTGGTATTTTTTGTCGAATTTTGTCACTGTTTGTGATACACTGTCTATTAAAAGGATTTTATCCATATTTGAACTTTTATTCATCGTAAGATAAGATATTTGTTTTTAAAAAAATCTCTATCACAAGCCCACAAAGGGCCGAATTTGGACTTCGGAGTCGACAATATTAATGGTTGCACTAAAATTGGCAAAAATGCAAAAAAACAACAACAAAAAAGAAAAATCATAATGAACAACCATTTAAAAGTCAATAATTACACTGTAAAAAGTCAATAAAAAAAGTTAAAAAGATAAAAACCTGTCAAACTAAACTTACACAAATCAGAAAAGAATTAAAAGGAACATAAAAAGAGAGGGGGGGGGGACAAAATAAGCGAATAAATAAAAACAAGAACGAGACATATAAATTAAAAGGGGCACTAAAAAGTGTCAATAATTCAACTACAAGAAGTCAATAAAAGAGTTGAAAAGATAAAAACTGGTCAAGAAAGAGGGGGGGGGGACAAAAATAAATAAATAAGCAACAAAAAAAAGAGAACGAAATATAAAATATATAAGAATTACAGGGGGAACTAAAACAAAAAAAATAGAAGGGGCAAGCAAATGAGTGCAAGTACCTGGGCGGCACCATCAGCTAAAAAAAAAAAAAAAAAAAAAAAAAAAAAAAAAAAAAAAAAAAAACTAGTGGGGCATTTTATTCATTTTTTCTGTAATGAAGGGGACAAAAGTTTTTTCGTATCTGGAAGTAACGCAGCGAATGGGGGACAAAACAGAAATGGGCTCAGAAACAGCTCGAGGCGGCCGTAATCTGGATGGGGAGTAATGTTTGGGGAAAATAATTGCCGTCCGAGGCAAGTATTGCCTCGTCATTGAAAGGCAGTGTGGTCTCCGAAATTGCTCTCATGCTAATGGGCGTAAACGTATATCTTTAAGGAGAGACTCAACTATAAAGTTTGAATTCATATTTAACCTTTAAAGGTCTCATTTTATGCTGGTACCTCTTTTAGGTATAAATTCTGTTCATTTAAAAAAAAAAAAAACAGGTCATTAAAACTGAAACTTGAAGCCGTAGCGCCGTTTTTAAGCAACAAAAGGGTAAAGTGTTGGTGGGGACTCCTGACCTCCGCCTCCTGATGTGAAGGTAAACTCAACGCTGCAGATTCCCTTCTATTCGCTTTTGTGTATAAATGTGTATGTACTTTTAGATCCTAGTAATTCGGAGCGTTTTTGTCTCGGTTTGTTATCAAATGTGAATAGAAACCCAGTGGTGGAACAAACGCGTCGACATATTGGCAAAGGAGTTCGCCTCTACTACATCGGCGGTGAAGTGTTTGCTGAATGTTTAAGCGATTCCTCAATTTTTGTTCAGTCACCAAATTGCAATCAGCGGTATGGGTGGCATCCCGCCACTGTTTGTAAAATACCTCCAGGTAATTTTCTTTTGCAACTCCTCCTCATCGACAAAATTTCTTTAGAATAGAATTCATTATTTTAATATCTTACAGTACCAAGGATAGTGTGGATAATAAAATCTGATTGTTTGAATAGGTAAAGTGGAAACTTGAACAGCCATATATATATATATATATATATATATATATATATATATATATATATATATATATATATATATATATATATATATATATATATATATATATATATATATATATATATATATATATATATATATATATATATATATATATATATATATATATATATATATATATATATATATATATATATATATATATATATATATATATATATATATATATATATATAATCTTAAAAATAAAAAATCCAAGATTCAATTTTTAATTAAAAAAGACCTCCAAATGCAGTTATTCGCCTTTGGTAGCTGGGGATGGCAAGAAACAAAAAAGGAAATGTAGGTGAAAAATGAGCAACAAATAAGGTAAAAACATAAAGCACAAAACAGCTTTAGGAATCAACAGATTGTTAATGTTTTAGTTTTTACGGATGATAAAGCGCTGTCTGATTTTAATATATTAGTTAAGCTTGTTTTTTTTTCTCGGTTCAATGTTGCAATACTGTCATAAGTGTTAATACGTGGCAACACTCATAAAAATGCGGTAATGCCCTAGTGGTGTTGATTGGGGGACATGAGGGACATGTGCGTCTATCTACAAATTTTAAAGAATATCTTTTTTGTTGGGTATACGACAAATATGTTGTTGTGAGTTGACCTCACAAATATGTTGTTTTGAGTTGACCACACAAAATTGTTGTGAGTTGACCTCACTGCCCTATAAATTTCATAATTTTTAAACAGACGAAAGAAAAAGAAAATTGCGATTTCTCACCTATGAATAGACTAGAATGAGCCGATGGGCAAAAAAGTTTTTGTTTTGGTTTCCTTGGAAATTTGCCCCCCATTCTGGATTTTGAAAAATTTATTTTGCCCCCCTCCCTCATGAATTTCCGTGAATTGACGCCACTGTTTGCCCGAAAAGTTAAAATTTTGAAACAAACAAAAGAAAAATCTTGGAGAAATTCGATTTTCAGCTCCGTGTTTCTGGCTAGTGGTTTTTAGCACCAAATTCAAATTGTTACACTAATTTTTTCAAATCAATTACGTCATGGAACGAATAATATTTTGAAAGCCTTGCAGAATCTGAACTGAGACCCAAATATTAATGTTTTTTTTTTGTGAGTTTCATAGAAGCAATGTTGATTTCTAATTAACTAGCTTTTTTAGTCAGTACTTGTAATAATTTCCACTAGCAGTCTTAGAGCCAAGGCTATATCCAGGATTTCTTTCGAGAGGGGGGGGGGGGGGTGGCGTATTAAAAAACGTTTAAAAAATCATCAAAAATTTGTTTTTATTTATTTTTGGTACTTTTAGAGTCGGACAAAAATTTGAGGGGGATTCAAACCCAGTACCTCTTCCCTGGATACGGCCTTGCTTAGAGTCTGGAAATAACAAAGAGAATAACGCAATGAAGAAACTTGTAAAGGTATTGAATTGTTGAAGAAAAGAGATTGAATATTTCGGCTCCATATTTAATAGCCGTCCCCGGTGAAAAAAAGAAACGGAATAAAGATAAAATTGAGTTTACGATTAAAAGCGAGAAAAGAAAAAAAAACATCAAAAAGAAGTCATAATTTCGTTACTTTAAGCTTATATAGGCCATATATACGACTTGTTTATTATTTATATACGCCTTAATTTACGTCCTATAGTCTTAATTTACGTCTCCACATTTACTTTTCGTTAAATATTCGTGACTCGCAGTTTTGCTGCGCCCTTTAACAACTTGTGGTGAATAACCCCCTTTAGTTTACATAAGACTAAAAATAGCTTCAACAGCAATAATTTTTCAGCGGTATTAATAATAATAAAAAAAACACAAATAAAATTAATCGGTCACACAAAACGCGTTGCTTGCTAGGGTGGGCTCCTAACAATAAAATATTAACAATAACAAACATAAAATATTAAGAGTTGGAGTGTGAAACCATATATCAAGAAATAAGACATGGGTAAAAAATCACACAGTAAAACTGCATAATGTCATCATCCCGAAGCTTCAATACCCCCCCCCCCCTAAAAAAAAGAAAAAAAAGTCAATAACAAAAACAAACAATTCAATTAACAAAAAAAAAAATCAAAGCTCATAACATAGAAACAAAGAACAAAGACCTCAACCAAGTGGTTTGACGGAGCATGTAAAAAGTAGATTGGATTGATTTGGCTTCTGAATGAACAATAATTTGACATCCTAGTCTGAACGCAATATGAGCAAAAAGTAAATTTTTACCATAAATAGATTTAATTTATTATAAGATCATCTTTATTTAAATGCCGATGTCAAAAACAAAGGGTGCTTAGTATCTTTCGTTAATCAAAATATTTTTAACACTATTTTCAAGGAATATGAATTTTCAAACTTTCAAAGAACATTTATTTTTTCAAAGGAAATTTTGAGGAAACAATACTTTTAGTTCTCTCTCTGATTTTTTTTTTTTTTTTTTATTATTATTATTATTATTATTCTTTTTTTAGTATATCTTTTTTGTTTATTTTGTAAGTGTGCTTTCTGTAATTTATTTCTTTTAATCAGAGTCGCAATTAATTCTCTGTCAGCACTTGTGCAACATATTTATTATGACGGAAAAGTTAGCTTTAAATTAGCATATATTTATGTCTTGTGGCTATTGGAAGTTATTCCTGAAGGACTGGTCCTTCAAAAAATCAGTTTTTTGCGTTTACTGGACGTACTTGATGAGGGGATGGGTGGGAGGAATTCTTTTTTTGTGTATGCTGATAGCCTGTGATTATAATGGTCATTTGATTTCAGGATGCAATCTCAAAATATTTAACAACCAAGAGTTTGCTGCCTTGCTTGCCCAGTCTGTGAGTCAAGGATTTGAAGCCGTTTATCAGCTAACAAGAATGTGCACCATTCGGATGAGTTTTGTCAAAGGATGGGGCGCTGAGTATAGGTATTTGAGACTTATCCCCAGTCTAAATTTATAAAAACTTAACTTAAAACTTTTTCGCATGCTCACCAGTGGTCTGTGCTGCGCAGATACCGATCTCCTGATTCACTACCTTCGGCGGGGAGTGCAATAAATGGCTAGGGGGGGGGAGTCACTCAATGTTTCCCGTGTTTTTCCTCCAGAATTTTTCAGGTCCCCATTTAGAGCTGGGTTGAATCTGGCTGAGCTTACAGAGTCACACCATTGATCCCCGTCCCAAATCAAATAACTACAGACACCAGGATTCGAACCCCTTTCCTCAGGATCTTCAAGTCTATCGATCTGATCTCTCGGCTAGGACGGTTAAGATAAACATAAATTTGTGATATAATTTGTATTGGAAGACTCGTGGTTATATACAAAAGTCGTGATTACACCAACTTAACTACAAAAGCATTAAAATCGAAACCAAAAACAATGGTCTTCTAACTTCTGCGCCTTGCCTCCATCGCCTTCAAAACAAAATTCCCCACCCTAACAATCGTTTGTAAAGTTGTTGATGTACGTACTGTCAGACCAAGCCTGTCTCTTTTTTGGATTTCCCCCGAGATCTTGGGATTCCAATTGCGGAATCTTGGAAACTTGAGAAAAGAATATACATTAAACTTTGTCCTCATAAATTATGGTAATTATATGTCTTATTGTTGTTATTGAAAACCGTGGTTTCGGGGGGGGGGGGGGATCCAGGTTACCCGAATATTCATAAAAGGGTATGCATTGAAAAGATGTAAATCTTACATTAAAAAAAAAAAAAAACTGAAATCATCATGAAGTGCCGTACTGAACATTGCAAAATATATGAGGGAAGTAATTTTCTTCTGTTTTTTAGTAAAGTACAAAATAAAGTTAGTTTTCAAAATTTAGGGGGGGGGGCGTCTTTTTGTTTTTTTTCTGTTTGTTTTTCTTAACTAAAATACCAAAAAAGGTATTGTCCAAAATCCAGAGAGGGGGGATTCCACCCCCCCCCCTGCAAGATTTATAGTAAATTGTAATCCATCATCCGTAAAACCTGGTTCTTTGGCTAGAAATTTGTCATATTTTACTATGAAATGAATAACTAAACATTCCAGAAGACAGTACTTGGCTTGAGATTCAAGTTCAAGTTGAAAACATTAAACACATCAGTCTAGCTATTTGGAAAAGTTTATTATATATTTTGTGAGACCATAGCTCTTTCCACAACTGGCTAGTGGTTGAAATAAGCAAAGGTTAGGGGGATTCGATACCTTTAAAGATCACCCTATCTCGTCCAATATAAACCTTTTTAATTTTTGTGGCCAAAGTATTTAGAATTAAGTGGGCAGTGTTTCTGTAACTTGTTGAGGTTCTGGTTAAGGTTGGGGTTTCTGTAACTTGTTCTCTGAGGGTTGGATAAGAAGTCCAAGTAAATAGCAGAAAACTAAAAGTCAGCACCTACTTTCCTGGAAATCTAAGAAAAAATATTTAGCCTCTCTCCTCTTGGGCCGGTGATAGAGATATTCAGTTTTAATAAAATTTATATCTTTAGAAAGTGTAGATTTTGTTTCTTTCGATGAAACGGAGCAGTCCCTAAATATGTTCTAGCATACCCGTTAAACTCAGGGGATATAACTTTTCATTGTCTTTTTAATCAAATTTCATTGTCAAACAGATTTCACAATAGATTTCAATGAAAGCTGTAGCGATAAAAAGATTGTATATTTGTAGCGATAGAAAATTCTCCAATAGCGCCGCTTATAGCGCTGGAGATGGTGTCAACTAGGCTAGCGCCGCTCTCAATTAATGAGAGAAAATTGAATATGTAGACATATAAATGTGGCCTCTTTTTTCTCGAGCTATCTGGAGATCAGATTCCTTTGGGAGCATTTACCTTGGAGACTTACGAACTAATTATCTATTATTAGGCTAGATGCAGACATATAAGATGAAATAAACACAGATAAAAAAGACAATAGATTTATTGAACTTACATGCTTAGTTGCACAGCAACGGGTCACTTCAATGACAATAACGGTGACAAGAATATAAGAATTTCGTCTGAATCTCTCTAGGTCTGATTTACTAATCGTTTCAAATCTGACTTACGATTAAAATTAAAAAGCGCATCTACCCCACTACCAAAACATAGGTTTTCAGTCCTGCGCCATGAGGACTGCTCGCCATTGGCCCAAGAGGACCAAGGATGTAAATCTTTCGTCCAATGAATTCTTTTAAATGTTTTTGATGATTCAAGCATTCACACGGTTTTTTGCCATTTAAACTTCCTTAGAAATATTGTGCATAGCATTTTTTCTGCTATTAATTATCTTAGCGAAATTCGAACGACTAGCGTCGTTGTTTGACTGAAGCTAGAATGCAATTTCTCTTTTTGCTGATTAAGAATTTAGACTCTTGGAAGCGGTATTTGAATTCAATTAGGGGACGTTTAATTTCTGCCCGATTCGTCTTTAGAAGGAAAGAATCCTGTATTTTAAATATATCGCATTTAACTCATGGTACACATCACCCTTCCCATCAATTAATGACGTCCCGTCATTAGTAACTGCTCATTAGGAGTGCTAAAAAAAATTTCTATTATTTTTCTTATTTTATTCTACATCCCTATCTAAAATTCATCTACCGGACTAAGATTATTCATGGTTCTAGGCTAGCTACTATACTAAAGATTTTTTTTTTTTCAATTTTTACAAGGCCTTTTATTTTTGATTTTGCTGTCTATATGACATGCTACATACTATCTACACTACGTTAAATGAATAACATGATAATATTACACCTAATTCTACTTGTGGTATATACATGAATGATTTATAACATACAATATTGGGTTCATCATATTCACTGGTAACATTAAAACACTTTCACTATTGGGATTTTTGAATTGTCAAAGTTATTAGGAAGTAACATATGTAGATTCACATCTATTCATCACCTTCGAGTCCTTAGTGTACTACACCCTTCTGTTGTAAATTATTGTCCTTCACTCTTTTTGTCTTGGCAAAAATTTTGAAGCATTTACGTTATGGTTTCTTCATGGAACAGTTCGAGCCTGGTTGTCTTTACACGAAGTTTTCTCTAATAGTCAACTGGGAAATGATGCTTCCCACTACAGGTGTTGGTGTTTTTCTTCTCAGCATATCATTTTTAGGATTTTTTGAGGCACATAGAGAATGTATTCTCGCGGAAAATTGTTCATTTGTGCCTTTTATAAAATTGTTAGCTCATGGCTTGCGTCGATTAGCCTTTGCGGTGATTCCTAGGTTAATCACGGGGTAATTGAAGTTTGGATTTGGAATGGGTTGTCATCAAACTATAGTGATTCTTTTAACATATTGTCTTTAACTTGAACTTCAAACATCTTCAAATGTCTTTAAGTATCATTTAACTTCAAATATCGTTAAATATCGTTTATCTTGTATCGATCGATGGGGTTCTCAGAATTAAACTTCAAATTGTCTCTAACTTCAGCTTCAAATATCTTCAAATGTCTTTAAATATCATTTAACTTCAAATATCGTTAAATATCGTTTATCTTGTATTGATCGATGGGGTTCTCAGAATTAAACTTCAAATTGTCTCTAACTTCAGCTTCAAATATCTTCAAATGTCTTTAAATATCATTTAACTTCAAATATCGTTAAATATCGTTTATCTTGTATTGATCGATGGGGTTCTCAGAATTAAACTTCAATCTGTCTCTAACTTCAGCTTCAAATATCTTCAAATGTCTTTAAATATCATTTAATCTTCAAATATCGTTAAATATCGTTTATCTTGTATTGATCGATGGGGTTCTCAGAATTAAACTTCAAACATAGTGTTACCTGATACGTAATATGGTTCATGGTCGAAGAAACAATGATCAAAGGTAACTGTTGTTTTCGTAGACGAAGCTGGGATGAAAATTGCCTGGAGTCTATGGTGAGTACTCTTCGTTGGTTGAGATATGATGAAAATAGATGCTACTAGGTTGTATCTGTACTGGGCAACTCATTGTAATGCTGAATATCCAATGTGTCCATTTACTTCCTGTAATAAAAATAACGAGGCAGAATCACGCGTTCTTTAAAGTAAACACTCATAGTACAAATAAGTCACATATTGATTGGGTACATTAGTTTCTACGCTATGAGACAGAATTAAATAAATACACTAATATTAGTACTCACAACGAAAATCTAAAAATTTAAAACAGAGATGTCTTCAAATTTGTTTTGAGAACGGAAATATCGATATTAAATAAACATAATTTACCCTACATTATTAAGTTTGAGGTCTAATTTTACAACTTATTTCATGCCTGCAATGTTCACGCACGTCCGTGCTGTTTAAGAAACGCATGTGCAGCGTCATAACCACACGGTTTTACGTAAACGATACTACAATGAGGGAACAAGACATAACAAGGACGAGTGGAGACCTCTCTACCCACTCGTTTTCTAATGTCTTCCCTATTTCTTGGCTTAGACGTTCTCATGGGGCTCCGGGTTTAACGGCTGAAATGCAGAGGTTCTTAGTCTCAGGATTTTTCCGTAATTGCAAGTCAACATTGGTGCCTCAAATTCGCCTTTCGAATAAGGTAATTAGATGCACGGTTCCAAGCTTGCCCGCGTAGATTCCAGTTGATGCTTGGCAAAGAATATAAGCGTAATGAAGAACTGACATCAATATCTTTTTAGAAGGCTATTGTTTGAGCAAACTCTTCAGCACTAAATAAATAATATGATATTAAACTATGAATATGAATATTAAAGTTTTAAATGTGAAAAAAAAGTTTTAAATATGAATATTAAAGTTTTTCTAAATATGAATATGATATTAAAGTTTTATTAGAATCTGTTAAGCGAAAAACACCTTCACATTAATAGGGAATTCCTTGTGGGTTTTACTTAGTCGCCATTGGACATACACAGGGTTTCAATCCATATATCTTAACTGATTAAATGGTTTTAAAATTTTACATATTATTATTGAGATATAATTCCACATCCGCCGTGAAATTCTACATATAAACGTATCAATAGCCAACTATAGATAAAGTTCGGATCGGATTTTTGTATCCCTCCGTTTAAAAGTATTTTCGCCCCTAATATTGACTGATGGCCCATACATTAGGACTGCCTCTATACACTCTCCAGCTTATAATGTGTAACCCTAATGAGTCATACTTAGTTACCATTTGATGTATACAGGGTTTTCTTACGTAAACTTCGACCAATCAAATGATTTCAAAATTTAAGCATCACTTTTGATTTTTAATCTGGTCGTGATATACCTCTTTGACTGGTTGAGATATAACTTTAAAGCGTAGCTGATAATCGCTATACAATTTAATTTTTACATTATATTTCTCGAGTAAGGAACACATGAATAAGCAAGCGTGCAGCACATAATTACACTGGTATCCTTTTTTATGTGTAGGCCTAAAACAGTTATAATCTGCACTAGGACAAAATATTTCATATAATTAGACGCTTCTGTACTGATAATATCTTGTTTTGGATACTATCCATCTTAGTTAGGGCATGGGTCGAATTTTTTTTTTTTATATAGAAAATTCCAGGGGACCTGAGTCAGTATAGGTAAGATATAACGTGACTGACTTGCGAAAATATGTCACAAAAATTAGAGCACAAGATATGTCATAGATAAACCAATGAAATTAAAGAACATTTTTGTCACAGAACTATAGAACAGTGATCTCTCTGTTATTGTATACGTCATAGATATAAGCTAATGAAATTAAATTTTTCGCCAAGGAGCTAAAGACATTAATGTCTCTGTTTCTCTTTGGAAGTAATGTTTAACACAGAGCTGTAGGACAGCATACGTCATAGGTATAATATAATGAAATTAAAACGCTTTTCTCTTTTTTTTTTTCTTTTTTTTTCGCCTCGGAGCTATAAGAAAGTAAACTCTCTGTTTCTCTTTCAAAGCATTCAGATCCAAAAACGGAAACTTAGCTCACTGAAGTTTCTATTCAACCTTTAAGTATTGTTTTTGACTGGCCCTGATTGGCATAAAAATACTAATTTCTTACACTTGAAGGACTGAGAAATATCCCTTCCTACGATCGTTTACACACAAAAAATTACAAAAAACAATCATGGGCCTTGAGTTCCTCCCCAGGCTTCCCACAAGACGTGGTCCAACACCACTTGTCGTCCTCAGTAGACCACGAGCTTCCTACCTTTGGTTATTTTCTGTTCCAACCTTTCTATTATCCTTTGAAAGGGCATAGAAATAACACTAACAAAAATAAGACATCTAAACTTAATCAAATCCTTAGTAACATAGACTAATTTAGTCTAAGGTGCGCAAAGTATAGCAATCAAGGATGCTTGTTGTAACAAAACATTGAACGTTGATTTAATTAAACTGAAGTACTAAGGTATGTCTTATGTCTAGCTACAAAAATAAAACCTACATATGTTCATCCTCTCTCGCTCTTAAATAAATAGAACAACATAAAAAGAAAATTGACATTTTCAAATAAGCAGTTTTTAAGAACAATAGACAGACTTTTGACGACCTTTCTTAATTGTGTTGAATGGTATCTGTTTATAAAAAAAAGCAATAAGTTAAGTCTGATATTTGCCATCATTACAAATAACCCATAAAATTAATAAGCGCAAATAACGCGGATATTTATCCACTAGGGGACCTAACGTGTGCAAGGGGAGTCGACCCCAGCAATACAAATGACACTCGACCCCAAAAAAAATACATTCATTTATTTTTAATTATTCTTTGTAAACAAGCATGAACACTGGCTTGTTTTACATCTACATGGCTCTAAAGCAGCCATGGTTTAAAATTCAAATTTTCTTGTTCACTCATTTTGCGGAGCTAATTCAGAATTGAATTTTTTCTATCACCATTATTCAGATGAAGGTCATCTGTGTAGGTAAAGGAGACCCTTTTAAGACCTATCCCTATGCCTCAATTTTCTGTGATTAACGGTTTCTTTCGCCGAATGCTAAGCTTCCACTTTTGTTTTCTTACTTATTGTTACTTTTCTCGTTTTTTTTTCATCCTTTTCCTCAAGTAATTTAATTATATATTTATATATCTTTTCCTTCCCTTTGCTTGTGAAACTACATAACTAACCTAGTATTTGTTAGCTTCAACAAAGGTAATTCTAATTCTATTGCTTATTACGTCGTAAAATGCCATATTTTCGAAGCATCTCTACTCCTAAAACACTCGGAAATGGCAGTGTTCGTAGTGCTAGCTACCGCTGGCACCACTTATTGGGGTGTATGTGCGGGGTCACCACTTTTTGTTAATGAGATTCCCGCTCTTACCCCAACGGTTCTGCAAATATCGGGTTAGGTACTGCCCTATTTACAGTATACCCTGTCCCAGGGTATGGTAACGCGATCGAGTGGTCAAATGGCCACTTTCTAAAGCCAAATGTACCCGCCTTGGGTTACGGCTAGAAAATCTTTACTCTCTCCTTGGAGGTAACAACCCTCCCTGTCAATATAATAATGACGGTGCCTTGTAGCTCTATTCCTACCCTGCCTGGGTTACGGAAAATACTACACAGTTTGTAGAAAATACCTTACTTGTATTCTTCCAAAAGGGTCACAAATGTAATTAAAGAAACGAAAATAGGTCATTTATCTGAAAGGAAAAGAAACAGGGGTGGAACCCCAACAGTAGCAGTTTTTTATCCTTGAACAATAAGTTTATAGCCTGTACCTGTAGTAAGGCTGAATTAGGACCCCATTTGCTACTATTATGCCTAAAATTCTTCTGTTTTTACCAACGTTTCATCGGTCCAGCTAGATTTTGTTTTTCTTTACGTATTATCTTTTATTTTATTCTTTCAATTCACGGTACAAATACTTTATTATTTAGTAATATACGGCACTACTACATTGCATTTATTACTAACACTAAAAAAACTACTAATTATACACTTGCTTCTACTTGTTAAAAACTGAATACTATTTTTTTTTTTTTCATTTTACAATTTTTCATTGAGCCTTTTCACCATTTTTTCTATTGTACCCAACTCTTTGAGGGGATACAAATTTATTTCTAATAGCCAAAGTTCAAGCAAAGCTGCTCGAAGTTTTGCTAATTCGAGCGCCACTAAAAGCGAAGTCCATTTACCTTCCTCTTTTGACAAAGCCATTTCTGTTTCAATATACAATTTTTATTTAGTCAACTCGACCCAGTTTTCCCAACTTCCACCAGTTAAAACTTAAAGAAAATAAAAATATAGTATATATGTATACAAGCATTGAATCAACTCAAAAATAAATTAATTTTTTTTTTCGCTTAACTTATTTTGGGGGAGGCTATTATCTCCTATGGGATATCTAAAGGGTTTCTCTGTAGTAGCCTAGCGGCAATAGGCCTAATCACTTTTCTTATATGTCTGTATCTCTCCAATAATTAAATTTAAATTACAAAGTTTTAATAGCCTAATTAGTTCGCAGTTTTCCTCCAATTTCCGACTCGCGCCATTTGTAGCGTTAAAAATTTTGTAGCGAGAGATACAGACATATAAAATGGAATAAACACAGATAAAAAAGACAATAGATTTATTGAACTTACATGCTTAGTTGCACAGCAACGGGTCACTTCAATGACAATAACGGTGACAAGAATATAAGAATTTCGTCTGAATCTCTCTAGGTCTTTTAAATGTTTTTGATGATTCAAGTATTCACACGGTTTTTTGCCATTTAAACTTCCTTAGAAATATTGTGCATAGCATTTTTTCTGCTATTAATTATCTTAGCGAAATTCGAACGACTAGCGTCGTTGTTTGACTGAAGCTAGAATGCAATTTCTCTTTTTGCTGATTAAGAATTTAGACTCTTGGAAGCGGTATTTGAACTCAATTAGGGGACGTTTAATTTCTGCCCGAATCATCTTTAGAAGGAAAGAATCCTGTATTTTAAATATATCGCATTTTAATCATGGTACAAAATTATACCCCTGGGAAAATTTGCTATTGGACCCTTTGTCTTTGAGCCGGTCAGCCAACGTTGAGGTTCGCCTAGTGATTTTTAAGGTGTCGAATGCTCTTAAGTATGTGCGTCCAAATATGAATTTAATTGTAGTAAGGATGCAGTAGATGCGCACACTCGACGCATTTGCTGCTTTTACTAATCCTAATATGATTTTTTTTTTTTTTTTTAAGTAAAGTACATCCTTAGTTTTAGTAGGAGGCTTCTTCTGATTGGATCGCACCCCCAACTTACTTGTAACCTTCTTTATTTCCTGTCTTATTTCGTCCATGCCTTATTGTTTTGTCGGCCCTCTTGCTCTATTAATTCTTGACAAATTTATACGGCTATCACGGCTAGGATTCATTCATTGACTAAAAATATCTATTTGACCGCACACTTTATATAGTAATTTTTTTGACGATATTCCCAGCTGTAACCAAGCGAGTAACTATCAAATTCGGGCCTGCCTGTTCATGAGTATTAAAGCTAAGCCTAGACAATCTATTCCATTGGAAAATTATCGCAACTTGATGCACCGAATCATGAAAACTCACTTCATTTAGGTTTTGAAGATCAGGGTAAATATTTACCTATTTGTTCATTTATTTTTGCTATGTCTACATTCTTTATTTTCGCTACTTTTACATTCTTCCTTTTTAGACCCAAAACAGTTGCACCTTGTTGGATAGAGCTTTATTTAATGAATCTCTACAGTGCCATGGCCGAGTATTAACTCAAATGGGTTCACCTTGGTTTCCGTGTTCTTCTGTGAGCTTTTCAGATATTCCCTACCTCTCTCAT
Organism: Artemia sinica; assembly: GCA_027921565.1. NCBI lineage: Eukaryota > Metazoa > Arthropoda > Branchiopoda > Anostraca > Artemiidae > Artemia > Artemia sinica. The sequence continues at coordinate 16,800,236 of CM051265.1, read as the reverse complement.
TCCCCGCCGTGTACGCAGTATCGTCAACTTTTGTGCTGTATTAAAAAAACAAAACCGTGAAAACTTTTTTGTGTTCACTCGGCCTGCCCTTTCATAAGTATTACAGCTAAGCTTAGACAATTTATCAGAGGCAACGCTATAGCGTTGCCTATAGTAAAGCCCATACGGCTGGAATGTTTTATTATTTATTTATTACTTTTTTTTCCCCAGAGGCACTTCATATGGAAGGGGTCGTCGTATAAACTTCAAAGGGGGTTCATTTGATTGGAAATCGAGAGTTCTAGTGCCCTTTTTGAGGTTCAAAGGTGACTGAAAGGCAACTAACACCCCTTCCATGCCCACCATTTCCCCAAACACATCCAATAAAAATTTTGAGATCATTTTGTTCTACGTAGTTGATTTCCAGATAGACATTATGTTTTTGAGGAGGACACCCCCCCCCCCCACAGCCTTCAGGGCAAGTGTTGTAAGTTGTGTCCTGGGAGCATTTAAGCTTTTTATAGTAAGCTTTGTCGTAGAAACTACAAAAAGGGCTCGTTCGATTGGAAATCCAAAGGGCTAATGCCGTTTTTAACAGTCAAAAGTGATTGGAGGGCAACTAACCCCCCCTCTCACGCCCACCTTTTCCCCAAACAAATCCAATCAAAATTTTGAGATAGCCATTTTATTCAACATAGTTGAAAATTCTGGAAATTAGGTCTTTGAGGATTACAACCCCCCCCCACGACCCTCAGGGCAAGGGTTATAAGTTATACCCTTGGGGTATATAAGGTTTTTTATAGAAAGTGTTTTCGTAGAAACTTCAAAAAGGGTTCATTCGATTGGAAATTCAAATGGCTAGTGTTCTTTTTAATAGTCGAGAGTGATTGGAAGGCTACTAACACCCCTTCCACGCCCACCATTTTCCCAAACACATCCAATCAAAATTTTGAGATAGCCATTTTGTTCAACGTAGTTGAAAGTTCCGGAAATTATATCTTTGAGCTGGACCCCCCCCCCCCCCCACAGTCTTCAGGGTAAGGGTTATAAGTTATGCCCTGGGGACATATATGGTTCTTATGGAAGGTATGCTCTTATAAACTTCAGAGACAGCTCATGTGATTGGAAATTGAAAGTTCTAATTCACTTTTTAAGCGTCAAAAGATATCGGAGGGTAACCATCCCCCCCTCACACCCCTTCTTCCCAAATGCAACTGCATCAGTTTTGTTAAAAACAGTTCAAAGATCATATAACAAAAACTCCGGTGTCGACACAACCCCCAGCGCCCGGGGGCAGGCGTTGTAAGTTATGCCCTGGGGGGATATATGGTTCTTATGGAAGGGATGCTCGTATAAACTTCAAAGAGGGCTCATTTTATTGGAAATTTAAAGTTCTAGTTTACTTTTTAAGAGTCAAAAGAGATTGGAGGGCACCTAGCCCCCTCGCCCTCCACGCCCTTTTTTTCTCAGACCCATCTGATAAGAAATTGTTAGTCATTTTTTATAAAAATAGTTCAAAGACCATATAATGAAAACTCCGGGGTCGACACAGCCCCCCAGGTCCCGAGGGCAGGCGTTGTAAGTTATGCCCTGGGGAAATATGTAGTTCTTGTGGAAGGGATGCTCGAAAAAACTTCAGAGAGGGCTCATTTGATTGGAAATCGAAAGTTCTAGTTCAGTTTTTGAGAGTCAAAAGAGATTGGAGGGCAACTAGCCCCCCCCCGCGCCCCTTTTTTCCCAAAAGCATCCGATAAAAATTTCCGAGATAGCCATTAAGTTTAAAATTTTTCCAAAGTCAGATAACAAAAATTCTGGTGTCGACACAACCCCCCAGGGCCTGGGTAAAGGTGTTGTAAGTTATTTCCTGGGGCATATATGGTTCCTATGAAAGGGATGCTCATATAAACTTCAGAGAGGGCTCATTTGATTGGAAATTAAAAGGCAACTAGGGCAACTAGCCCCCCGAGGCAACTAGAGCAACTAACTGAGGGTAACTACCCCCCCCCAAGCCTTCTTTTTCCAAACCCGTCTGGTGAAAATTTTGAGATAGACATTTTGTTAAAAAAATAGTTCAAAGGTCGGATAAGAAAAATTCCTGTGTCAATACAACCCCGCAGGGCCCGGCGGAATGCGTTCTAAGTTATGCCCTAAAGGCTTGTATGGTTCTTATGAAAGGGATGCTCGTATAAACTTCATGGAAGGCTCATTTGATTGGAAATTGAAAGTTCTAGTTCTATGCAAATCAAGCTTGAAACGAACAAAAATCACTACAAACAAGAGTTTGGGTATCTCCTCCTTCTTTCACTGTAAAAGTCTAAAACCTATTGCGTACTCAAAACTATATGCGTCTTGAACAACTTTAGAAAGAACTAATAAATTAAACTGAATATTTGATATATAGTAACATTAATTGCTGAAAACTCATCAGCTCAAAATTTTACTATAATTTTAATGTTTATTTTCAACATTAAGTGCAAAAGAAAATATTTGTAATAAAATTGGTTTTCAGTAAAGCGCCAATGACGAAGTAGGTTTTAGACTTTTACAGTGAGAGAAGGAGGCGATATCCCAAATCTTGTTTGTAGTGATTTTTGTTCGTTTCAAGCTTGATTTGCATATTCAATTTGAGTTTACTGGTTTTAAGATATATTTATTAATTTACATTAATATCTATTGTATGTTCGTTTGCATTTATTGTTGATTTAATTTCTGTTCGTTTTAAGTTTCATTTTATACTTCAATAGCAAAATATTCTTTTTCGTTTTAAGCTTGATGTTCATATTCAATCCAAACATTACTCGCTTTAAGATCTATTTATTCATTTCTATTATTAATTGTTCTATGTTATTTGCTATGATTGTTTATTTAATTTCTGTTCGTTTTGGGTTTCATTTATTCTTTAGTAGTAATTTCTGGTCGTTTTGAGTTTGAATTTTAACAGGTATTTGTATCTGCTGAGCTTAAGTTAAAAATGGCCTTTACTTTTCTTCGAAAAACTTATTTTTCGGAAATTTTTTTAAATTAATTATATTTAAAAAGTAATGTCAATCGATGCAATAAATCATAGAAACCCACACAGTGCAGTTTAGGGCTTAGAAGGTCAAGGTAAATATTTGCAAATTCATTTATTTTGAACACTCAGATTATTTTTAATCTAACATGCAGATATATTTCTGACAGTAAAATTCTTACAAAATGGAATCGCGAAATTTAAAAAATTTCGCGAAATTTCAGTTTTGGTGCTTTATTAGAGATTTGTTTGAATTGAAAATGGAATCTACTTAAGAGTTAAAATTGAACTAAGCAAGCACCATTTTTGTTGATGCTTGCCATTTCTTGGGGACAGCTCCCCCTCATTCAAAGAGAGGGAGCCCCCCCCCCTCATTGAAAGTTTTTTTGTGTTACTTTTACATTCTTCCTTTTCAGACGTCAAACAGTTACATCTACCCCTTGTTGGATAGAGCTTCATTTAAATGGACCACTACAGTGGCTTGACCGAGTATTAACTCAGATGGGCTCTCCTCGGCTTCCTTGTTCTTCTGTGAGCTGATACGAATATCTCGTAAAATCCCCCGATTGTGCGGTATCGGCAACTTTTTGTGCTGTGATGAAAATAGAGCTGCAATACTGGACTATCAGCTGAAACTGGAATCCTCCCCCTCTTTTTTTAGGAACGAATCCCCGGTGTAATTTTTGGAATTGTGGCGAAAGATGGTGATGAATTTGACGGCATATTTTTTATTACGTCAAATTGGACTCGTGTGTTATTATAACATTATGTATATATATATATATATATATATATATATATATATATATATATATATATATATATATTATATATATATATATATATATATATATATATATATATATATATATATATATGTTTAATATAATCATGTGTGTGGCTCTGTCTGTATCTATGCTTTAATTTTAAATGTTGGTTACTTTTGAGTGTTTGATATTGTTAAACATAAAAACTATGATCATATTTACTTACAGAGTCGTAACAAGAAGTAGATGAGCAGACAGCTTTAGTTAAATTTTAGTGTAGAATATTTGTCATTGATTTAGTTTTTTATTTTTGATCTATGAAATTGCTATGAACTGAAATCTTTTGCATGAGTATACTACATACAACGTAATCATTCGTTTGCTAAAAATTGCCTACATAGAATTGATAGTGTTGTCGATTGACTGTAATAAATACTTTTTGGAACCTAAATACTTTTTTGTTAATCTGCCTGAGGCTTGAGGTATCAAAAGTGGAAATAGAATCTGGAAGTTTGAGTTGGTTAAATGGTAGGGGCGTAGGTCCGGCATTTTATTTGGGGAGGGGGTCAAGAGGAGCCACATCCGGAGATTCAAGGGGCATGGGCTATATACTAATTTGTTTTCAAATTATTGGGGGGCAACTACTCCCCCTTGCCCCCCCCCCTCCAAACGACGCCACTGTTAAACAGGAACTTGAAAAGTCGTGTACTTATTTAAAGAATAGGAAAATTGAGAATTCCATTCTTAATGAAAAAGACCCTCATATGCAGATATGAGTTTTTTGGTAGCAGCGGGTGCCGAATAGGGGTAGAAAAATGTTTTGTTTTATATTCCTTGTACTTCAAGCACTGTTGGAAACTTGTCTTCAATTCTGCCTAGGCCATAAGCTTATCCTCGTCTCTGTAAAATTCCGAAGATTTCAGATCAAAATGTGTCATCTGAAAGACACCAAACTTATCTTTTCCTGTTCAGGATGTATGGTAAAACTGTTCTTAAGAAACAAATTCTCTGCATACTGAATATGTGTACAGCCTGTCTAGGCTGATTGATAAACACCTGAGTGGGCTTCAACCACTTTACTCGTAAAGAGGAGTGTTTGATACACTTTTCCGTAGCTGTATATGAGAAAAAAATTTTTAATTGATGCTAAATTACATAACAGCATGTGATTTTTATTACTCCTATTCAATTTTTCCTTTCCTACAGTTCCCATTATCAGTTTCCGTCACTTCTAGTTCTACATTATTTCGAATATCGTTTAGAACAACTAGACAAAACATAACAACTGTGTTTCTTCTTATTGGTGTTTTTCCTTCTTTCAAAAAGAGCTTTAAAAAAATCGGTTATCAAAGATTGTTTGAAATCCACCATTAATTGTGGACAAACTTGTTTCTAAGATTTCATGAGCTCAGGAAATCTTCTACTGAAAGTCGTTTGTATGCCACCACTAGATGTGGAAAAACCTGTCCTTAGTATTTCCTGACCTCAGAAAAATGTTTGTTAAAAATTGTTTGTATCTCATCCCAGTAGGTAGACGAACCTGTCCTTGGTATTTCACGAGCTCAAAAAACTGTTGTTAAAAATCGTTTGTATGCCACAATTGTATGAGAACGAACTTGTGCTTAGGATTTCACGAGTTGAGATAGCCGGTTGTTGAAAATCGTTTGTATGCCACCACTATATGTGGAAAACCCTGTCCTTAGTATTTCAAGAGCTCAAAAAATCCGGTACATACCATATATTGTGGCATATCGTATGTATGCCACAATTGTAAGAGAACGATTCTGTTCTTAGCATTTTACGAGCTCCGAAAATCGACTGTTTGTATGCCACTATTGTATGTGGATAAATCCGCCCTTAGGATTTCATGAGCACAGAAAATCGGTTGTTAAAAAGTGTTTTGTGTCACTACTCTATGTGTTCGAACCTGCCCTTAGTATTATATCAGCTCTGAAATCGGTTAACAAACTATAAGTAAGGAGTGACTAGGCCCAATAGTAGCTGAAACTTAACAGAATTTTGATAACAATAGACACATCAAATGAATTGAATTTTTATGCTGATTCGAAATATATATAAAATTAATTCAGTTGAATTTTGCCCATCAAAAGCTACGAGGCTTGGTTACTGAAAATCGTTTGCATACCACTACTAGTGGCGGACCCAGGGCCCCCCCCCCTAACGTAGTCTAAAGTAATGTAATTTACTTCATTAACGCGAGTTTGCGTTAAATAAACTTGCTCCTAACGCGTTTGCATTAAATAAACTTGCTCCTAACGCAAGTTTACCAGATCAACCTATTTTGTGCCCCCCCCCTAAAAAAAAGCCTGGATCCGCCCCTGACCACTACTATATGTGAACTAACCTGTGCTTAGCATTTAATGAGCTAAAAAAAAGTTGTTAATGTAACTCGTTTAATACCACTACTGTACGTGAACGAATCCGGTCTTAGGATTGCACGAGCTCGGTAAAGCGGATGTTACAAGTTTATTCATGTCACCCCTGTATGTTGACAAGCCTGTCCTTAGAATTTAATGAGCTCAGCGAACCAACCATCACATTTTTGTAAATACATGATTTGATATATATTATTTTGGCATCACTAATAGGCTAACTTAAAAAAAAATAGAACTAAATCAACAGGGAAACATTAGAGGAAGAAACATTAGGCAAGATAGTTTAATTATCCATGGATCAAAATTAGACGCCGGAAAATAGTTGAGTAGACTAGATAATTTAATGAGGATCACGTCTCCAAACGCTTATTCAGCGCTATTTGAATATGTAGCTCACGGATAGCCAAAGGCACTTGAGTTGAAAAATATTCGACTAATCAGAAGGATCTAATGGATAATGGCGACCTAGGAAAGTAGTTCCTCTTCCTTAGGGGCACAACCGACATTTTGGCAAGAGCCAAGCTAGATACAGCGATTCCACACAGAGCCAGACATGCTGCAAGTGGTACAATGGAAGGACTCTGCCTAACTCCTTTTGACTTGGTCACCTAAAAGGAGAAATCACTTTAGAATAGAATATATACAAAGACTAGGGTATTTTACAACCAAATAGTGCTAGTTAAGTGATCTCAATGCCTCTTTTCTTTAGTACTTTGACTAAAGGATGCTGCAACGATTAATTTATTATCGTTTCCCTTTCCCTAACTGATAAAACAGTACAGTCTCAGCAATACTCTTCTGACCTTATTCTAACAGCAGTGTGAATTAAGCAAAGCTTAAACTATAATAAGAAAAAATTAGAAAAGTCGAGAGTAGAACATAAATAAAATCAAATTATCTAGTTAAATTACCTATTCCTTGCTTGTATACTGCTCAAGAGCTCCAACTGTATTGAAAATCTGAAATGAACAGCATAAATAAGTAAGCCCTCTGCCCAAAAAAAGATAAAAAAAACATTGATGGCAACAAAAACATAGAACAGTTTATACTGAATGAATTTGAAGTGGGTTAGTTTTTCAAACTTGTTCATTACTTGAATTTAATTTTTCAAAAAGCTTCAATAATTAGCTTGACTCTTCATCACTGTCTAGACCCGTGATTCCCAATGTTGGGTGTAGGGCCCACCGGTGGGGCATGGCAATATTTTGGTGGGTCATGGGCAGACCGTGCACTCTTTAGTTGACTACACTTTAGAGCCTTCATTAAAAAAGAAAATATATATAAAATATAAAGTTGCCCCCCAATAATTTGGAGAAAATAACTATTATATAGCCCATGCCCCTTGACTATCCGGATATGGACCCCTCTTGCCCCCAATAAAAATGCTGGAGCTACTCCTCTGGCTAAAAGATATTTTTTTAAACTTGGTACGCCTGTCTAGAGGTAGTTATATATGCAAAGGGAGCTATTGGATCCTAAACCCCAGTCAATGGCGTCAATTCACCAAAATTAGGAACGGGATAAAAATATTTTTTTAACTAGGGGGGGGGGATTTCATTGTTTTCAAATTTTTCCAATGAAAGCAGGGCTGCCAAAAAACGGTTTTTTATGAGAATACTGAAAAAAGGCATTTTTCAAAACTAGGAGGAGGAGGCATGACGCCCCTACACCCCAGTTGACGCCCCTGCACCCCAGTTGACGCCCCTGATTCCAGCCCTAAATGTGCCGAGTATAATAATTTTCGGTACTCCTGCACTAAACGGACTCTTTTATATACTGCAATGGAAACCAGTCACGAAATAAACTGAGACGCGTGATGAAAAACGGGTTTCCGTGGAGGATGTTTCCTTGGGGTAAGGGACGGCAATATTTTGGTGGGTCATGGGCAGGAAGTGCACTCTTTAGCTGACTACACTTTAGAGCCTTCATTAAAAACTTAATGTGAATGACGGCATTGTATAAAAGCTGTTTTATACAGACAATGTTCTTCATTAGCATAAAATATGCCAAGAAGATGACCTAAAAAACTTGCCAAGGTGGTATACCAAATACCAATGGACTTTTAAGCTTCCTTCCTGTGAATAAATGTAAAATTTTGAACAACAAAATTACAAATCAGGAGGGAGGGCATCAGGATTTTAGAAATACCTAGGTGGGGCATGGCCCAAAATTGGTTGGGAACAAAGGGTCTAGCTCCTTCAGTATTTTCTGCTTCGCCAGCAAATTGGATATAAATTTTTAACCCAAAAAAACGTTTCAGAAATTTATATATATATTTTTTTTTAGCTAATATCAAGCAAAGAAATTAGAAAAGCAGAAAAAATTTAAATCCGATTCAAATTCCATTTTGGGATTGGGCATGCACAGTTTTGATGAGGAGGTTAAGTTTCATTTGTTCCCCCCAAGGCGTGAAACCTAGTTATTTTGGATGAAGATCTCTCCTACATATGTGCCTGGATGACCCTAAACAATATCAAGAGGGGAGGGGTTTAGCAACAGAAATGGACTATTTAAAATCATTATATACTTGAAAAGTATACATTTTCTCATTTTATTTTTACATAAGAATGCTGTAAAAACGCCGAGGAGAGCGTTGAGGCCCTGAAATGCAATACAAGATAGCATAAAAAGTCTATATGCTATAAGAAGCAAAGGTGTTTTCTTATATATCCTTGTTTCTTTATTTCTTAATATTTTTCCTCTTTTTGTTATTTTAGTCTGGTTTCTTACTTATTTCCATAATTTTACAGTAGAGCAAAAAAATAAGTTGTTTCGAGTTTAAAATAGGCTACTTAAACTTAAAAACGAGATATTTCAACTTCGGGCCTTTGAGAAGAGATGTCTCCATTACATTGCAAGAATAAAGTACACTCACCACATCATAAATGCAAAACTAGCCAAACCCTGCATTAAGCCGATACCATAGTGAACGATGTCCAGAAACATCAGCTGCCCTGGTTTGACCACGTCAAGCAAATATAGCTGAACTGCCTCCCAAAAATAGCCACATGGACTACAAAACTAAATGGGTGAAGAACTTCCCTGCATTGCAGACAGCATAAGTGTCTTGCATCATGGTGGACAGAGTGTTACATTTATTCCTTCTGCATGAGCTAGCACGAGCAATAGTCCCAAAACGTCCCCCCTAAGGATTACTGAGACCTATGTTTTAATCAAGTTTAAAGTTTTATTCAAGTATTTAGATAAGCAAAATGCGTATAATACAACTGAATAGTCAGCAACTCAAAAGTATGCAACTGACTAGCCTTATTTCAGTTTGGTATTGATACCCATAGATTTATCACGTGGATAGATATTCGATAATATAGGAACACTGTTGCAACACACAAGCAGATAGACAGTAACAGCATTCACTTAAATATTAACAAATAAATAACTTGAATAAAACTGGCACCACAAGCAGTATAGCAGTATATACTGAAATAATAACAAGTTTTAGGAAAGAAACCTTTAATGGTGACATGGCAGAAAGGGAGCTTGCAAAAACTCATACTGTGTCTAGTATATAATAAATCAAGATGGGTATATAGTACATACAATTTGTTGGAAAGTCTGTAAGCAAGAGCTGCTGATCCCCTTTTTATCTCAGTGACCCCTTGTTTCCTATACCTCCTATAACATAATGTCCTTTTACATGTGACCAGTGAGTTAAGGCCCAACAGAATAATATTTCTAACTTTGTAAATCATTATAAAAAGAACATTCTTTGGTTTTGAGGCCAAATGCATAAAACGGTTGCATAGCAATTAACTACAATTTTTTTATGCAAGCAATGAGCAGGAGCGGCTATACCATGAGTTTACAAATCTATCGCCAAAAGTGAATGTGTTTATATGCTGTCGTGAATTCACGAGACAATGAATTTACTGGTAAATAGTGTGAAGATTCGATTACTTCTTTGTGTTACCCCTCTCTGCATTTTTTAAATGACTTAAAAGGTTTTATCTTTAAAGGTTTTAAATGTCCATTGAACCTATTTTTTTGAAGGAGTCAACAGAGGATTTGCAGGAATAATATCCCCAGGAAGATCTTTCCCGATAGAAGTGCAACGTCGGATGAAGCTGTTCCTCAAGTACTCGGCTCTTGGTGTGTTCTCCTTTAGATAATTGGACTGAGCTGTGTGCCTTCGTGTCTGCCCTGATGGCTGGACAAAGGGGGGTACAATGCGAGAGACTTGTCTGAGGGAGACAAATTCATGTACTTGTAGAAAACAGCCATCAACGCTATAGCAAACCTTTCATTGAGAGGCTGGAGCAAGTTATGAGTAAAGGTGCAGCCCACCCTATTTGCCCTATTCTGGATCTTCTGGAGTGGTACCAACAGCGTTTTCAGAGCACCAGCATACAGCTGGCATCCATATTCAGCTGTGGGGCTGATACAGGACTTGTAGAGTGGGATAATCGAGCTGGATAGAAGGTTTTCATATCAATATCATATTTCCTTTTGATCCTTTTTGCTGACTTGCTTCTATTTAAAGGTAACAACCGTCATCAGCCAACACCTTCCTTCCCCATTCACTATCATTTATGCCCTCAAATTCAGCTTTTGTCATGAGATACATTTCTCAACTAGATTTTTTAATTGGTCGAGGTTTTAAATAGAGACAACGCTGTTGGGAAGGTTTTTCAGCAACCCTTGACCCTCCTAAGGTTCAAAACCCTTGAAATAAGTGCCAGAATGGTAAGAAATCAGTACACATGGATGTTAAGTATTTACTGATGACTAGGGGCAATGCCTTATCCATAACTATTATTCAGGGAGGGGATGCAAATGAGGACAAGGTCCTTTTATATCCATTAAATATTTATGAAGGATTGTCAATGTTTATGTAAGAGTTTTGGAATTGTTTTCTCTAACAGATAACGATTAGATGTATAGAATTATTTTGAACATGGACTAACTTTTTTTCACTGTAGGAAGAGGGAGGGTGAATTACCCCTTTAAATAATTATATTACATATCTTTTTTACTCAAAAGACTATTATCAGTTGTCATGTTTTAACTGCAACAATAGTATCATATTTTTACCCAAAGAGCATTGAGCCTGCAGAACTTTTCGTAAAATTTTAAATTCTCAATGTGCAAAAAGGTTTATGAAATAACTTTTAATAAAAGGTTCTATGGCGGAAACAATGGATGATAATGTTTCTGAATCCTTTGAAGATGGAAGGGGTGGTTAAATAGCGTCCTAGAGAAGGTGATGCGTGCACTCAATTTTACCCCCCCCCCCAAAAAAAAAAAAAATCAATATCCCATCATCCCACATGTTATATAACATCCCAACTGTCAACCTAAAATGGCGGACAACAAATTTAGTCCCTAAGATGCTTTTAGTAGATGAAAGGGACTAACATTGCAGCCCAATCTGCATTCATAATAATACAAACTGCTTAGGATTCTTTTTGTTTTCTGTTGTTTTGGAAAAACTAGCAACAAATAGATAATTATCGTAAATTATAATTAATTATAAAAAATACGATCTATTTGTTGATGGATGGATTACATAACAACCTACAGAAATATAAGTTTTTCTTCTATTCATTCTAAGAAAAAATATTTACCTGATTCAAAAATTTAGATGAAAAAAATGAAGGAAGAGAAACCATCTGAACGTCTTCTATGTGCAAAAATGGATACTAGACCTGAAAAAAAACGACTTTAAAACATTATGCAAGCTAAATTCTGACTTACACTCAGGAGCAGAATTTGGGCATGTCTATGGGGCCTTACTTCTTCAAGATCCCAAAAAAAATATAGGCTATATATAAAAGCAGCAATATTTTAAAATAGTAGAACATTCGTCTGCCCTCTCCCTCAAAAATAAAAAAAGATCACAAAAAATATCCAAAGCTAGTTTCTCTAGCCCCCCCCCCCTAAAAAAATTCTTCTAGAGGTGAATTGTTTTCGTGCTTACAGTTTTTTTTTGTGCCAGAAAGAAGGTTTAATAACAACTCGTTGCCAGCCATTTTAAACATGTTAATTGCACATTTGTGTGTACTTGCATTTTCAGGCATTGTCATGGGCGTAGGGAAGGGGGGCAGGGGAGGGCAGCTGCCCCCCCCCCCTAGAACTTCAAATTTACGCTAGACATTAACGAGAACTTTTAGTGTGTAGGAATTTTTTGTTGGATGTTACCTGGTAGATGGTTAAAAAAGCTGGAAACAAACAAAAATTTCCAAATATCGTTTGCGATATCAACATTTACGTTTCGATCTTCAATATTGATTTTCGGTCCGATATATAGATAGGAGACTGGCCCACGATCGGCTGATTTTGACTTGTTTAATTCTCTATGAGTTGATTCAAGCGATAAGAAGTTGCTGAGCATGCCAAAGCAAAAGTAACTCATTCAATACCATCCTTGAAAAAGACAATTAGAAATGCTCCACCATTTTTCCACCTGGATCCCTCTCTATCCAAGTGGTCAAGAGTGCTAAACCTGGGCCACCCCGGCACTGGTTCGGCCGTCTCTGGCTTATGTTTGGCCACCGGACAAAAGAAAAAGAAAAGTGACCAGGGGAACGTTAAAGCTTGTTTTTCGGCTATAAAATTAAGAAAGAATATGGTCAGCATAAAAAATTACAAAATGAATTTCATTAAGGTTTAAAAAAAACTAAAGAGTATTAATTTATAATCATACATTGACTGATCAACACCAAAAGTAAGCCGCTCCGCTAATCTTGGTGTTCTACCTGTCAGTGGTGGCAGTTTTATTTCAACTTCTGTCTTTAAGACAATATCCATCTCGTCAGTTAGCGCAAGTCTCTTGCTCCAGTCTCCTTCCAAAAGTGGACCTTAAGTTCTTCAGTAGCTACTTTTTCAAATGTCTTGTTTCAAATGTCTTGTGGTCTGAACATGTGTTTATGTAGGCCTCGCTCCAAGCGGTTAAAGAAAGCTCCTACACTGTGACGGTTGAAAACAGTTGTCCGTCATAGGCTTATTCTTTCTGGCGTTTTTACTGATAGGGTTTTAAGGCAATCCATAAAACCACGGTACCAATCTTTACCTGTAATTCCTCCACTGTCTCCACTGCCTTTGCAGTTCCGTTATCCGGTACTTTCATACTCTTAATAATGGCATAAGTGTATGCAAATTTACACGCTTCTACGGGAATACAGTCGAAAGCATATCAGCTATCGTTTTCAAGTAAGTTTTTAGTCCTTTTTCTTGTTCATCTGTAAATATTTATCATGTGTTGTAACAGGGTGTAAGGAAACTTAGGTCCAACTGACTTCTTGTAGAATAAGACAGAAAAAATTGCTGTTTTATGTTCTTCTGGATCACAGCTACCTTTCTTTCTTTTCTCTTCTGTTTTACTTTTAAGCATCTTATCTTGAATGAAATTTAACAAGAAAAACTGGAACTTAAGTTCACCTACTGTTCTGACAGGATTAAACAACGCCAGAATTAACACAGTTTTGGGTTTTAAGCTTGCCTTCAACCTTTAAATATGCTGTTTACACAGCCTTTACAAGTATAGCCCACTTTTGGACACCTTGGTACGGCATACGGAATTTGCCCCAGGTATTGTGGCCGAACATGGGAATTCGCTATCCCGCAGGATGAAAAAATACTAACAGCAAACTGGGGAAGATGGCAGGTCTCGGAAGCTGCCAAAAACAGGCAAATAATAAGAAAATACAATGTGAGTTTACAACGCGAGTTTTCTAGTATTCGTAATTAGGCGTAGGCTTTCAGACAAAATTGAACAAAATTCCAGAGTTAATCACCTTAAAACCTGATCCAATCTGATATTTTTGGTAAAAGTGTTAATTAAGGTCAGACATTTTAAAATCATACACTGCCATCTGTCAGAGCTTTTATAATCCCCCAGAAGCCCCATAGGTTCTTATATTGAAACTGTTTGGTTTGGCTAAACGTGGGCCAGTCTCCTCTATACCAATTTTGATATTTAATTTTGCCCAACTGTAAAATTTTGAATTGAATTCTTAGAAGAAGCTGCTATCTAACCATAATGTGATTCGTGTCAAATCGCTTTTGTGGTGTTTATGTTTTCTGGAAATCGGAAGTAGGATAGTGGGTCTCTTATATTATACTGTTGCAGGAAAAGTAGAACATGGAAAATGTTAAAGGCTGATTTTTAGCGAAATATAGAATTACTAGTTTCTAAAGACCTATATTCAAAGGACCTTGGGAAGTATTAGTAAGACCCCTCGCCCCTCCATCACAGAAGAGGCTGCCCCCTCTACACAAGATGCTGCCTACGCCCATGGGCAATGCTTCATTTCCCAGTAAGCTCTATACTGGACTGTTGTTTAATCTCTTTCTGAACACTGTCACTTTAAAGTGTTTTCATGTTCCAGGCAATATTATTAAAATTTCGTCAAAACTAAAAACTAAAAAAATAGCATGATTTCAGGAACAAGAGCTAGTGTGTTTGAGCATCCCTTGTCAGACTTATTAGCTTAAGACTAATTTCCTCACATGTAATCTATAAAAGAAAACAAGAACTGTTTATCCAGGAACCTGTTAACTGTAACACTATAGGCAACTTTATCATGTGATTATAACAGTACTAACATTATCACATGATAAAGACAACACTAATCATGTGTACTCCACTGTAAAGATAGCTTATTTATAAATCTCTTAAGGTGTACCACATTTTGCAATTTTTGGCCATTCTTGGTCTCTGCATATAATTTCATCCATGCTTTCCATTTTTGAAAAGAAATAATTTTATGTTGACAAATGACATCACTCATTCTTGGATATCTGGCATTTTCTGGAGTTAGCAAGCATAACCCATCCAACAACTAATCCAGACTGTTTCAATTAATAATCCTCCTAACCTCTGACATCACTCATATCTTATGAAATGTCAAGAATAAGTAATTAGGCTTGTTAGATAAGTAATCTTGAGATGCTCAAAGGCACTGAGCAACAGCATTAAAACAAGAAGAAAATATCAGGCAATTTTCCAGATCTAAATGAAATTGAATAAAAAACTGATAAGACAGGGAACTCTAGTTTGTCTCTGGTAAAAAACACTACCGGAAACATTAAGCTTTAACCAATCCTTAACGTTCTTTGGATTCTTTAACGATATAGGATTCTTCAACGTTCTTAGGATTATTGATGGACAATTCATATGAATAAAATTTCATTTTAGGATTGATGAAGAGCTTGTTAAATCTAGTTTGAACCCAGACCGTCGACTGCAGAACGCAACGGCATGCCCCAGCCAGTCCATATCATAGACATCAAGGAGAATCCAGTCCAAGTCAATGGACACGCAGGTCCAAATTTAGCTGACCGTGCATATAAATTCGAAAACTCAATGAGATAAAATCAATGTGTATATTGTGTTTTATGTTTTTCTGAGAGTATTTTATTTGTTTTAATTTCTTAAATAAAACAATTGAAATTGATGCCTAAATTTCTTTATTTAAAATGTGTATAACTTGTACCCTCTCTTGATATGTTTTTCCTTTGCTCATCTAGCTTTGCTTTCAAATCTACAAAAATGTTACTAAAACGGATCTAAGAATACCATTTTGAGGTTCAACCAACATTAATAAAACCAAAAAGTTAATAATAAGAGTCTAACTAAATGTTATCTATTTTTGTTTTCTTTTTTGCTTGTGCTTTACATTAATTTAGTACCTGAAAAAATGTGTGCTTTATAATAAAAACAATTATGCTTTATAATAAATCTAGCGCCAGAAATTTTTTTTTGTCTGTAAACAAGGATAGTTTGACTTACAGTCTATTAAAAATTAAAAAAAAAAAAATATTGTAAAGTAGACCCAATAGAAATCTTGAAGACTAACAGCTTCGATATAATAAGTATTATGGTCTAATTTTTGAATACCCTGAAGTATATCTGCTCAATGAATCACCACCTGCAACCACTAATAACACAAAAAAGCTGATGATAATTTTACTATAACTAATGATAAAAACGCCAATAAGACAGTGTTGGTGATATAGTAGCCCACTGGTAAAAGATATCCCTTAAATACTATACTATTTTTTTTACTAGCATATATTATACCTATTACCCTAACTCCAAATGTATCATAACCAATAATAAAATGCTTTAAAAGCCAAGTTATATGCTTACATGTAGAAAATTTAAGGTTGGATCCAAAACAACTAAGACCTTTAAAATAAATCCAAAATGTTAGTAATATAAATCGAATTCAACCTAAGCTTGTTTAATTTTTTTTCTGGTTTTGCTCAATAATATTGCATTGTTGGTGGCACTAATAGTTTTAATTCTTACAATTAAAAAAAACTGTTTCTAACGGAAGTAAACAGCTAATTTGAAAATTAAAACAGTTCACTTTTGCAGTTATGCTACATGTGTCTGAACTAGCTCAAGTAAACTGACTCATGATATGTCCTTATATTTGTCGAGTTCTGAAAAACTCATGCTTTACTGAAAAACGAGGTTGCTTGAGTTTTTAGAGAACTTGAGTTGTGCATCAAAATTTACCAATGTCACGGCCAGTGAGACCTTTACAAACTAGTCTTTTACTTTCTGGGGACTAGTCAACCTCCTGTCTTTTGAATTCTTGTACATTAGTCCTTATCCATAGTTTTAATTTGATTCTGGAATGCTGAATGTTTTCTTGATATCCATATAAAAGGGTACATTTTTGAGCACTAAACATTACAATAACATTATGATGATAACAAACAGAAAAAGAGAGCAAAAATAGAAAATTACTTTTCTTCTACAAAACTGACAGAAAACAACGTTTTCACTCTTTCTGTTTACTATTGCAATGATAATAGCACCCAGATAATGACCATGTCATACAGACACCAGGAAAAATTATGAAGTCTTAGAATAAGGTTTACAAATTCATAAATCCATGGAATTAGATTGTTTTGGAATATATTACTTTTGAATAATTGATTTATAAACGAATGAAATTTTTTTAAACCATTTGTATGGGAAAAAGAAAGTTACCCTTTAGGGCCACTTTAAGGGCTCAAGATGGAATTCGTGATCACAGTAATTTGTATATTTAGAAAGAGCACAAAAAGAAACATCAATTGGTGGGTTCAACTTCTACCTAGGTAAATTATGGAAAAAAAACTCAAAACTCATTATATGAATCTTCCTGTTGATTAGTTAATATTTGCTCTAATCAAGAGGAAGAAGAAAAAATTTATGATATTCAAAATACAGTCCAAATATCTTAAACAGAGTGGGCTGTATGTTTATCCATAAGGACAAGGGAGTGAAGCCATACATCTCTAGGAGTGAGATAAAAGATCCGAAACCCAACTGGCTAGCCATGCCAAAACAAAGAAAGAAAAAGCTCAAAAAAAGAACAAAATAATGGGCCAACAGCCAGTAAAAGGAAAGAAATAGACAAACTAAATGACAGATATTTTATCTGTATAAAATTAGGTGTCATCAGTGGTAAATATAGAAGAAACTATTTAAAAGAATAGAGACAAAATCTAAAATAATCTATAAAATCTAAAACTAAAACAATAAAAAAGTACCATATAAGGAACAAGCCATTATACAGGCTATATATACAATTAATACTGCTGTGACACTTCACAGAGCACAATATGCACAATTATGAGTAACTTAAAAAAGGAATCAATTAGTTCATTCACACTGTCCCTATATCAGTTATGGAAACTTTTATATTTGCCTTAGTCTTTTGGTATTAGTCTAGAATTGGGGTGTTCAGAAGAAAACATGTTAAGGAAGAAATTCTTACTTCATATTAGCCTATACAGAAAAGTTTTAGTAATTAAAATTTGAAATCAATTCCACTATAATTTACCCACAACCAAGTATAGAAAAAGTTCCAAAGCTACCTGTAGCAGAATTTGACAGAATTCCAGAAGATGCTGACACTTTGGCAGCATAACTTGTGTTTTGACAGCTTTCCTTTGAGCAAAAGTATTTTTATATGTAAAAATGGTATTTTCAGACAAAATTTGCCAACAAATTTGAAAATTGCCAAGTAGCATTGCTACTCTGCTACTCCAAATTTTGCACAGTGGCCCATAACCCCCCTGATGTGCAAATTTATAGCACAAATTATGTACTTCCCATGCATCACTCTTGTTCTAACCCATGTACCAATAAATTTAATCAACACTGATAAGATCAAGAAACAAAAAAACATATGGAAAATATGTAACATGGTTGGGTAAGATTTATATTAACAGACTATTTTGGTAGCTAAGAAATAAACTTACGTCTATAGTCAGAATTGCATCCTGAACCCAAATTTAACATGCGTTTGCTTCGGAAATAGACCTTATCTCCACCCCTATATATTCCAATTCAGGGTACATATTTGCACATTAGGGGAGGTGGGGGTAAAGTTAAAACTTACCTCTATAGTCAGAATTGCACCCTGGATCCAAATTTCTAATTCATTTGAGTACGAAATGAACTTTACCCCCTCCCCCTAATGTGCAAATATATACCCTGAATTGGTATATATAGGGGCAGGGGTAAATTTCATTTCTGACAAAAATAGATGTTAAATTTGGATTCAGGATGCAAATCTGACTATAAAGCTAGTGTTGTAACTGGTAAAATTGGTCACTGTAAAATTAGGTATTTTATGTATTTTACTGTAATTTTATGGAATTGAATTGAATTTATTATTGAAAAAGACAAAACAAGAAATATATCACTGAATACCAAAATCAATGGTAAATTACACATGAAATAACAAATACTTCAGTATATTCTCCCCTGTAAGGCTCTAGGGCCAGGAAAAAACAGGGGAGAAACAAATCTAAAAAAAAATTAAATAAATACATTCATCAAACATTTTTTCAATAATAAATTCACATCACCAAATCAAACAATACCCCCACCCATCCACACAAAAAAAATCCAACCTAGGCAAGGGAGTAATACATGAATCCAACCACACAAATAAATTACAGAACCAATCCAGAGGCATGAACTCATCAGAGAACCGGGAAAAAAAAATAATTATTTGCAAGAAAATCTAACATTCTTTTCAAAGATATCAAATGAGTGGCAGCCCTGCGCAGACTCCGGG
Source organism: Artemia sinica (assembly GCA_027921565.1). Taxonomy (NCBI): domain Eukaryota; kingdom Metazoa; phylum Arthropoda; class Branchiopoda; order Anostraca; family Artemiidae; genus Artemia; species Artemia sinica. The sequence goes on along the minus strand of CM051265.1, from coordinate 16,781,038 downwards.
AGAGTGTTCCAAATCATATTACAAGCTATCAGAGGGTTAAAGTCAGACAGTATTGACAGAGTATAAGGTATTTGTAAATTATTGGAAGTGCAGAAAAAATAAGTTGATTGCTTGGAAATAAAAAATATATTATTACATAGGGCAGCAGGAAGCTGGCCATGTAACCTCAAAAAATTAAAAGATGCTCAAGACAGAAAATAGAGAGATCTCAAGTCAAGCAAGAGTTTAAGTAGGGAACAGTTAGTATCCTGTATAAGAGTCCTTGCCTTATCATATAGTTTTGAAGGTGGCTTCAGTGATGAGGGAAAAATTGACATCCAAATAGTAGAATAGTATGAAACATTAGGCAGAACTCGGCTGTAGAACAGGAGTCTAAGTATTGACCCTGGAAAAATGTGTTTCAATTTTTTAAGGATCCCATGGCTTCTGGAGACTTTCGTTTTAATGAGGTAAATATGAGGCTTAAAAAAGAGATTTTCGTCAAGCAAGACGCCTAGGAATCAAACGCAACTATCCCTAGACCTATTAAGAGAACCCCTTGATACATGTATTTCCTTTAAACCAGAACAAGCCCTTGACACTCTTGAGAAAATAAGACAACACAACTTCCCAACATTTAAGGCAAGATAAATTAACATCAAACCACTGAGTAACTCTTTCAAAAAGGGCAATCATATTTGAAAGGAGATCAGACTCAGTTTTACTGGCTGTGCCAAGAGTACTGTCATCCACAAAAGCTATAAGTGTATCAGAGAAGGACAAACTCTTGTCACAATTGGTGACAGTTGCAGGTTTACAAAGATGACAGCAAGTGGAGGTTTTATAATTTTAACCGTATTTATAAGGTCATTAACATAAATTAAAAAGAGTATCAGCCCAATCACAGATCCTTGTCGAACACCAAACTCTATTTCAGACGGGTTGGAAAAGAGAGGATCAACTGAGATAAGTCAACCAGATAGATATGATAGAAACCAAGAATATGTACTCCCTCAGATTCCAATATGGTATAGTTCCAAAGAAGAATCTTGTGTGTTATTGAATCAAATGCTTTTTGTACATCAAGAAAAAGAGCAGCAGGTATCAGGCCAGAGTCAAGAGATGTATGTATATAATTCAAAAGATTCACACATGCATGCTCAGAATTAAGAAAAAAATGTTTAGAATTAAGAAATCAAGAAGTCAAGAAAGCATAGCTTTTTTAAAAATTTTACTAAACACTGATAAGAGAGATATAGGATGATAACTAGCAGGGTCATTCCACGATCCACCTTGAAAAAGTATAATAACACGAGCACGCTTTAAAACACTTGGGAATAAACCCTTTTCAAAAGACATATTGACAAATCTTGTAAGAGCAGAAACAGTGACAGGAAGAATGAAATTGACAACCTTAGTAGAAATAGGGTCTGGGCCAGAAGATGAAGAGCCCTTCAAACCATTGACAATTCTGGCTATTTCAACTTCATAGATAGGCTCCAACGCCATTGATTGGAGACAATGAGGTCCAAGTTAAGACCTAATATCATTTAGAGAAGAAGGACTTACAGAAGAGGCTGTAGTTTTCCTGATATTAGCAAAGTAAGAAGTAAGTGTATCTTGCACTTTCAGCTCACCCTTTACGATTTTACCATCAATCAAAACACTTGAAGGGACAGAAAGGGGCCGAGAAGATGGCTGATAACAGAATTGATTCCTTGCCATGTTTTCTTAAGGTCTTTATAGCATGGGGAGAATTTATCATAGGCAACGCAATCCCGCTGCCTAAGTAAAGAACAATGTAGGCAAAATGTTTTTTTTTTTCCTTTGGACAAGGGCACTTCCTACCAGAGGATTTGTTGTAGAAACTTGGAAAAGGGCTGATTCGATTGGAATGGCTAGTGCCCTTTTAAATAGTCAAAAGTGATTGGAAGGCAATGAACACCCCTTCCACGCCAACCATTTTCCCATACACATCCAATTCAAATTTTGAGATAGCCATTTTGTCCAGCATAATTGATTTCCAGATAGAAATTATGTTTTTGAGGAGGACACTCCCCCACAGCCCTCAGGCCAATGGTTGTAAGGTATGCCCTGGGGGCGTATAAGGTTTTAATAGAAAGCTTTGTTGTAGAAACTTCAAAAAGGACTCATTCGATTGTAAATTCAAAGGGCTAGTGTCCTTTTTAATAGTCAAAAAGATTAGAAGGCAACTAACCCCCCTCTCATGCCCACCTTTTCCCCAAACACATCTAATCAAAATATTGAGATACGCAGTTGAAAGTTCTGGCAATTAGAGCTTTGAGGATTACACCCCCCCCCCACAGTCCTCAGGGCATGGGTTGTAAGTTATGCCCTGGGGGCATATAAGGTTTTTTATAGAAAGCGTTGTCATAGAAACTTCAAAAAAAACTCATTTGATTGGAAATTGAAATGGCTAGTGCCTTTTTTAATAGTAGAAAGTGATTAGAAGGCAATTAACATCCCTTCCATACCATTCATTTATCCAAACGCATTCAATTAAAATTTTGAGATAGCCATTTTGTTCAAAGTAGTTGAAAAGGTCCAGAAATACTATCTTTGAGGATGACAATCCCCCCAAAGCCCTCAGGCTAAGGGTTGTAAGTCATGCCCTTGGGGCATATAAGGTTTTTTATTGAAAGCTTTGTTGTAGAAGCTTGAAAAAGGGCTCATTTGATTGGAAATTCAAAGGATTAGTGCCCTTTCTACTAGTCAAGTGATTAGAGGGCAACTAATCCCCCTCTTGTGCCAACCTTTTCCCCAAACATATCCGATCAAAATTTTTAGATATCCATTTTGTTCAACATAGTTAGAAGTTTTAGAAATTAGGTCTTTGAGGATGGTAGCCCCCTCAGAGCCCTCGGGGCAAGGGTAGGGTTATCCCCTGGGTGCATATAAGGTTTTTATAGATAGTGATATTGAAGAAGCTTCAAAAAGGGCTCATTTGATTGGAAATTAGAAGGGCTTGAGCCCTTTTTCATAGTAAAAAAGTGATTGGAGGGTAATAACATAATTTGCACTTTACTAAAAAAAAAAAATACAAATGAATGTGCATTGTAAGTTTAATATACATATACTGATATTTAGTAATCAAAATGTTAATATTATTTGATTTATTAAAGTTATAAAAGTAAAAAAATTTAAATTTTTTCAGTAAAGTGCAAATTATTTTCTGGCCTTGGGAAGGCATAGGGGTTTTGAGCCCTACTCATGTTAATTTCCACTTGTTTTGAGTTTAACTTGGTAGTTTCATGCTTGGTAGATTATTTGATTTGATTTTTGCTCATTTTTGGTTTAATGGAGTTCTTTACTTTTCTTTGAAAAACTTATTTTGTGGAAAAAATTTATTTAATTAATTATAACAAAATAACGATTTGGCCTTCTAGCAAAGCAAATTGTAAACTCTTCTATAGGCTTTAAAAATTGGAAGTCAATAATTGCGTGAAGATGGCTTAGAGGACCTGTAAGCCTTCCAAATGTTATATTTTTCCTTCAGCTCTTAAGGAGTCGAGGAGTCATCCAAGGTTTCAAAGGGTTGTTCTCTTTAATCCTGGATTAAACTGGAATGCATTAGAAGTATCCAATACAATTTCTTTCAAAGAATCATAAAAACAAGTAAAAAGTGAATCTACATCAGATTCATTTTCAAAAATACCCCACAAATGATCTGCCAACTGTGATCTAAGAAGAGCCAACTCCTGATCATCAAATTTTAAAGACAAAAAACGAGCTCCCTGGAGCCTCTTAGGTAAGGAGTCAGAAAAATCATAAGCAGAAAAAACAGGTAAATGGTCTGAGATATCACTCATCAAAAGAGAATTTTGTAGCAAAGTCACAATGAAAAAACATTATCAAGCAAAGAAGCAATAGTATCAGTAATGCGAGTTGGAATGCATGCTAAAGGTAATGTGCCACAAGCAAGCACAGCTGAGAGAAAATTCAAGGAAGAACAAGACCTCCAGTCACACAAATCAATATTGAAGTCACCCATAATGACAAGTTCACATGAATGTTGTTGGATAGCTTCCAAAACCTTATCAAGAATCAGAAGGAAAGAGGGAACAGACCCACTACAACACCAGTATATATTGCCAACAATCAGAGGCTTAGTTTGGGTTTAAATCTCAATATAAACATGGATTCGAAAATCCCTTCTTCATTTCTTGACAGGGCATGTCTTACAGAGTACTTAGGATATTCCAAAACATAAACAGCAAGACCAATTTTAGCCATCCTACTACTGTTCAAATACTCCATCTTATACCCATTGATAGGCAATAGAGATTCAGTTTTCAAATCAAGGAAATTCACAAAGACCAATAAAATTGGGTGGCCACTGTGTACTATTTATTTTAAATCATCAAATGAAGAGCAAAGGTCTTGAACATTTAGCTGAAGAACAGAAAAACTACCACTTTGTTTGGAAACTTCATCCAAATCTGAAATATACTTACTTACAGCTGAAAAATTGGAATTTGATGTAAATCTATTATACCAACCTATTGAATTATTTATTAGACTAAAAACATCTATTGGATTATTTTGAATCTGAAGTAGTTGCACACTCAAGGAGAGGATGTCACCAGAGCTAGGATCAGGTAAACTCAAATTACCATGACACTAGGATTCATCACATACCACCCACCTCCCAGCTTAAATTAGCCCCATTTTTTAAACAAACAAAACAGAAAAGAAAAAACAGCAGTAGAACATAGAACAAAAACAGAAAGCTTAAAACTTGTTTTATGTTGAATGATTTTTTCTAGAAAAGGTTGTTTCATTAAAACACTACCATTAATGTTCCAGGAAAAAATTCAGATCATAGAATCAGTCATTTATTAATTATGGCCTGTGCAACTGAACCCTTAAATGTGTATGAAGGGTGGTCAGTTGAGCCACATACACTGCACTTCATAGGTTTCTTGCATGGATTGTCTTTAGCTATTTGATGATCACCAGAACATCTTGCATATTTGGGAGGATTCTACACAATTTCATTACAAGACCAAATTGTTGACAGTTATAACATTGCATAGGCAGAAACTTGAACTTGTTCAAGTCTCAATTATGGATTGTTCAAGATGTGCCTTTTCAGCAAATTTTAGCTGAAAGGAGTGTGTTCTACATAGCTGCTTAGCTTCAGAGCAGTTTGCTACTAGCTGAATAAGATCATCAGATGTACGGTTTTCAGGGGTCTGGCAAACAATTCCAAAATATGATGGGCTTTTCACTTTGGCATACAAAGATTGTTGAGAATGTGTGCTACTGACTGAGCAGCATCTTTATCAGCTAAAATAAGCCGCCAAGCATCCTTACAGAGCTTTAATTCAATAATCCAATCACTACTATTGCCACAAATTTTACTAAGAAAGTGTTTTTACTACACAAGATTGTCAAGACCTTTAGGTGGGTTCTTCAAGACTACTGCATAGGTTGGATTGGAAGCCTGGGACAACCCATTATGTGACAAACCAACATTAGCCTTGAGCATTTCAGAATCAACTAGATGATTAAACTTTAGGCAAAGCTCATTGACTTTTCAAGTAAGTGTAGCAGTTGTTTCACCAGGCACTGCAGACACCTCATCAGGTTCAAACATGACAAAACTGGGTAGGACCACTTTACACTCATCACAGAGATCAAGATGCCTAATCATATCTCCAACATTATCTAACATCTTTAGTATATCTGTAGCATGTGTAGAAATGGCAGCTTCAGTCCACAACAAATTCTTGGCTTCAAGTATCAAATCAGTGGCAAAAATTCACAAGCAGTTTTTACAACATCAATACAAGCAATCCCTCCTTTTCTTGCTTGAAACAAGAAATTTAGCACTGCATTCTAAATCAGTTTCTTGTCCATCATTGCAGAGTAAATGAAACAATTAGACACAGTAAGTAAGAGAAAAGTCTGTGGGTGGGACTAGGTTAGCATCATTAATAATCCAGGAGAGTACAAGTTCAAAGTTGACTGGATATTATTACAAAAACAGGCTTATAGCAGAGCTTTGAAATATTTCACAATTTCTGAGGTAAAAAGAGCTTACTGATTAAATAAAGTCATAAGATATCCAATTTAAGCCAGCCGTATACACTTAGAACTCTGATTCAATACTGAATCAGACACATTTTATGTAATTTACATATTTTACCAGTATTTAACCAGTATCTTACATATTTTATTGATACATTTTACAATGCCTTGCTATTTTCAGAACACAAAAGCACAAAGAGGCTGGCAGAAAAAAGGATTGAATATGATTTTGTTGTGTATAACCCTTGTTGTGTTCCCTTGTTTAAAATACCATCTGTCTGACTTAGGTCTATTGTTATCAGCACAATAAAGTGTATTATAGTGCATGTGATTATTATTTTAAAATGGTGAAATGCTAGCTGAAATAAAATTACATTAGTTCTGTGAACTGTTAAAGACAGAAAGGGTTACATGCAGGAATGAAATATGACAAACAAGAAAAAAATAATAAATAAAATAGCCAAGATAAATGAGGGTAATGTCAGCCAGTGGACAAAAAAGAAGCAAAAATGATACAGGCAGATATTTTGTCAGGGACTTCTATGCAGCCATCTTAAGTGCTCAAAAAAAAGGAAAACTAACCTTTTGAATTAGCTCTAACTGAGCAGGAGAAAGACTGAATCAAACAGAACCAAAAAATCAAGCCAGAATAAATAAGACTATTAACCAATTAGATGAATTCTCTGCTTAGTGATTGACTTAGCTTGTCTACTGACCTAATTCTCTTTAAAAGTGAGATCAGATTATCTAAACTGAAAAAAATGTTATTTGAATTCTTTAATTTTATTTTATTGTGAATTGGGTTTATAGGAATATCCCCAGTATCTCTATTTAAAGTAAGGTCTTTATGGATTTTTTTTTTTTTTAATTTCAATTGCCTTCCTAAAAGAGTGTGGGAAGCCATATGCTTCAAATATTAAAGTTGGCTCATCAAAACTGCATCATCTAGATTTTCAAGAATGTGGAGGGCCAAAGCAGTCAATATCCTTGTTCTTATTTTAAATTTCACATCTCAGAGAAATCTTGTATTCATGCCATCTTTTCCTCAGGACCTGGTGCTTACCCCCCCCCCCCCCCTGGAATATTTCCCAATAGAAAATTCCTCTCTATTTTTCACTTGGATAATTCTGGATTTTCAATAGAAGAGAAATTGAAATTTCAAAACTCTCCTGTTTAAGTCAAGGGTAATTGTATTGTACTACCTATAGTAATGATCCACAAGGGTTCAATGTATTAATATTTGTTCATTTATTTTTTCTTAGAGGTGCTTCATGTGGAAGGGGTGGTTGAACAAGCTCAGGGGCTCAGTCAATTGAAAAATTGAAAGTTCCAGTGCTCTTTTCTAAGATTTAGCCTGCTGTTCAACCAATTGCTACCAAATGAGTTGCAACTGACTATAGTGCCTTTAGGAAATTCTTATTCTAGTTTAACTACCCTTGTGTTTCAGCAGTTGTTTTGAAAGAACCTTCAGATAAATACAGAATTAGCTCTAAGGGAGAGACAATGGAAGGGTGGAGGTAGAAATTGATATATAATCCTCAGAGCTGTATCTAGGACTTTTGTTTTGGGGGATAAGGGGTGGGGGCTTCTGAACAGGCACAATCACCTGAATCAGAATCTAAGTCTGAAGGAGAGAAGCTAGATTTGCAAGCAAATCCTGCTGAAGACAGTCTTAATGACTATGAAAGTAACTGAATGTTCAACTATTATGATCTGGTGCTTAGTTAAGCAAAGTCATCAAAGTGTTACAAGCCTCTTTTTTACTTGTATTTGGTACTTTTATTGATAAATGAAAAACATGTATTTGATATGAGAAATATGGCTGAATATAGCTATTTAAATATACAAAGCTATTGGGGTAACATTTTGTAGGTTTAAATGTATAAAAATGACTAATATGATTTTATTCCCAAATACTGGTAAATATGATTTTTTTTCTTTTTTTTTTACAAAATGGGTGTCCAGGCACTGTCAAATTACTGATGTGTTCCACTATGGATACAATTACCAAAGGGATAAACTAGACATTTAATAAAATTAATGCAACTGTAGATAAAGGGGTATTACCTTTTTTAAGTGCAGAAAAATCAGAATAGTTAAAAAAAAATCATTAGAAGCTGTAAGAGATGCTTAAAAACAAATGCTCAACTGGTCTTGTAGCTACAGGGTAACTCTAAAACACCAATTTTAGCCTTTGTTTTCGACAGAGTACCTTAAATTACCTGTTTACTTGATTTTACCATTTTTACATTATTTTACTAATTTTATTTACCAAGTTTTTATTTTATGGTAATTTTAAAACACTATAATAGAGGTAAGTGTATTTCTTAGCTAATATATTTTATAAATATAAATCTTATACATATGGTCTATAGGCTATACTTGCACATTAGAGAGGGGGATGTTAGGGGTAACTGCTTTCAAAAATTATTAACTACAATTTTTCTGCATATTTTAAATAATAATTGTTTCTTAATATACTTTCTTTTTAATAGCCTAATTCTAGGCTTCTGCTGTTTATTTCCTACCTCTGCCCTATGAGTAATCTTGATATATTTTCAGCCATAGCCTATACTAGGCTAGATTTTTTTTTTGTAAATTTGACACTTTTTCTTCAACCTAATAAATGAAAACTAATAAAACATGGGTAGAATACTAGTTTAACAACTTTTCACTATCTTGGAAAGGGGTTAGGTTAGGAAAATTAAACTTTCAGTGATGAATCTCAGGCCAAAAACATGCTCTGGGTTCTAGTTCTGAAAACACAATTCCTATAAGGCTATTTGAATAGAATCTTAAGCCATATCAATAGTTTTTTTTTCTAAATTTAGTAAAATATTTGCAGACCTTTGAAAACTTCATAAATTGGAATTGAGCAAAGTTGTGAAGCTGAAAACAGTCTTCTTGTACTTCATAAAAGTAAAAAATCTGTTTTGAAAGGTTTCACTTTCATAAAAAAATATTTTAAAGGTCACTAACCACTAGAAAGAGAAGAAGTAGAGGCAGATACTTCAAAATGCCTTACAGGACATAGGCTATGCCTACTCTAGTCTATAGGCCTATCCCTGAAAGTTTATTTTCCTAACCTAACCCCTTTCCAAGATTGCAAAAAGTAGCTAAACTAGAATTTTACCAAAGCATGATTTAGCGAAGACATCAAAAGTGTTGCCATAAGTTTAATTTAGCAGTATTTACCAATAGGCGTGGGACTTGGTTACGTAGCGATTTAGCACGTTTTTGTCAATTTGAAAAGGACGCGGGAAAATCTTCATAAAAATGTTGGCAAGTTGAACTCGGACAAAAAAAAAATATTTTTTTAAATGTGTAATTGGCCCATTGTGCAATGCTAATAAAGTCTCTGGTATTTTGTCTTGAAGCTATTTGCGATGATGGTACTCTACACTGAAAGACAATTTACCATGATTACTAGACATGGGATTATTTATTCAAGGAATCAATTCATGTTTCTTAAAAAATATTTATTTAACAATCATGGGACTATTGTGATAAACAAAAAAAAACAACAATTAGTTATATCAAAGCTCATTTTCAATTTCTTTGAGCCTCTTTTGTAAAAAAAAAATATTCAAAATAAGCCTGTTTTTATTAAGTAACATTCCTAAAAGTATTTTAGGAAGAAACCGAGGACAGATGAACACGCGCACCGGATTTATCGGCTACTAGCAAAACTTATAAGTTAGATGATTGTATTATATGCTTTTTTCGTGGTGTAACTCCAATCATTATCCCCTAATTGCTTATTTACTTGTAGCAGGACTCAAGCATCGCAGTTCTCCTAGGTGTCCTGTGCTTCGTCATTGCGGAAAGCCAAGAGTCTTGGTCGTTCGTGAGTGGCTCAAGCAATTCGAGCCAAGACTTATGCCATCTTTGCCTATACTTACAAAGCATCACGGTCTGCCTTGATTCAGGCGTGCCAAGTTTTCTTCTATTCTTCTTTTTCCATCGTTTTTTCCATCCCGGAAGAGGCGTACATCTGAGGGCTTAATTGAGGAAGGTGTGCTGTGGGCGGCGAAGTATATTGCCGAACCTTTGGAGTCTTCTTTGTTTAATTATAGTGACCACATCATAACGTTGATTACACATTTTTTAGAGTTCATCATTACTAACTCGATCACAGTGTTTGATGCCAATGATTCTCCTTCGACATGAATGGTTGACGTTTAGGGCTTGGATGTTGGATGCTTTCGGAGCCCATGTTTCACAGCAGTATAGTAGGATATACCGAACAGGGGCCTGATATAGCCTTATTCTAGTCTTTAAAGGGAATTTTTTTCAGTTTAATTGAGAACAGTTTAGCTGGGTGAAGACCCAATCTGCTAAACCAATTCTCGACTGAATTCAAATGTGCATCCTCCTCTTGCGTTTACGAAAGAGCCTAGGTACTTGAATTTAGTGATCTCGTCTATGGGTGACTGTTTTAGTAGATTGGAGTATTCAATTACCTTCGATAGTATGGATTGGGCTTCTGAACGGTATTCAGGTAATAAGCTAATATTTTTGGCGTAATCCAGAACGGTGATCACAAAAATGGGGCCTAGTTCAACGCCTGAGAAGGTCGTCACTGCTCTGGTCATAATCTATTCGATTACGAAATTAAATAAGATGGTAGACAATATACATCCCTGTCGGACACCAAAATCAATTTGGAAGATTGAGGAGAGCTTTCCACTGATCTGAATTTGGGCTCGTGTACCTCCTCGGTTTTTAGGAAGAAACCAAGGACAGATGAGCACTCGCACCGAATGTGAAGCAACTTAAATCACTATCGACTAATTACTTACTTACTTATAGCAGGATTAGAGCATCTTCGTTCTCCCTGGCGTCCAGTGGCTTCATCATTATGGTAAGCCAATAATCTCAGTCCTTCGTCAATTCTAGCCAGGAGTTACTCCATCTTTGCCCATAATTTCTGAAGCCACAGAGTGAGTCTAAGTCTGCCTTGATGCAGGTGAGCCACGTTTTCTTCGGTCCTCCATGTTGCTTTTTCCGTCCCAGAAGAGGTGTACATCTGAGAGCTTTATTGAAGAAGGTTTGCTGTGGGAGGCAAAGTGCATGGACGAACTTTCGGAGTCTTCTTTGTTTAATTATGGTAGACAAATTATAATGTTGACGGCTAATTTTGTGGAGTTCATATTTGCTAACTCAATCGCACATTCTGATACCAAAAATTCTCCTTAGAGCTGAATGGTCGAATGCGGTTGGGGATTGAATTTCAGATGCTTTCAAAGTCCATGTCTCACAGCCGTATAGTAGGAAAGACCGAAAAAGGGCCAGATATATCCTTATTCTTGTCTTCAACGGGACTTTATTTGATTTCATAGAGATCAGTTTAACTGGGTGAAGAGCCCAGCTGCTGAAGCAATTCCCAACTGAATTTCTTATATGCATCCTCCAGTTGGGTTTCCCAGCGAGCCTAGGTACTAGAATTTAGTTATTTCATCCATGCGTGACTGTTCTAATAAGATCGGAGGGTATAGACATGATATACTAGACATTCAAGGAGCTTTGTCTTCGAGGAGCTTATCTTCAGGCCCACCAGAGAGTAGTCTTCAGCTGCCTTTGATAGCATGGATTGGATTTCTGAACGATAATCAGGTAATAGGCAAATATCATCGGCGTAGTCCAGATCGGTGATGACAAAAATTGGCTTACTTCAACCTCCGAGAATGTCGTCATAATCCAGTCGATTACGAAATTAAATAATACGGGATACAGTATATATCCCTGTCGGACACCAAAATCAATCTGTAACACTGAGGAGAGCTCCCCACCGATCTAAATTTTGGCTCGTTTACGCTGGTAGCATGCTTGAATAAGTCTGACTATCTTGTCTGGTGCTCTTTCCTTCGTCATGGCCTTCCAGATTCCATCCCTTAGAACAGAGTCAAAAACTGTTATCAAAATCTATGAATAGAGACACTGTTGGTTTCGGGTGTCTTGCCCTGTTTTCAAGGGTTTGTCTTTCAAAACGTTCCCATGCCTGGGAACAATCGACAATTATTAGTAATCTAACAATTTGCTGCAATGAATGTACTTTCGTCAATTTCTAGCCAACCCTCTGCCTGCTGGCAGCCTCAATGATGTCAAACAAGACGTGGTATTCCTTCCTGTTTTCGTAACTTCACCAAGTATTCAAATAATTCGACCTTTATTTCGATAATTTAATGCTGTTTATTCAGCATTTATGTATTAAGATGCTTGTAAATAATATGAAGCTTTATTTAGTTGTATCTCAAATTTTCTGATACTTTTATAAAAATTCTATGTTCTCTCCTGGAGAATAGCGCTTCATTTTGATTCCTGATAAGTTTGACTGATGAACATAAAAGTGAAAAGTTTCAAATAGTCTTTTTTCACATTTTAGTCCATATCTGAAATCAGATGTAGAAAAAATATTATTCCATACTTGACAAGCTTTTGTATAGCTATATATACTCCTTATCTTTAATTTTATAGACAGCATTCATATTCGGAACACTAAAAATATTCATGATATATCTCATTTAATTCCAGTCATTAACCCTTTGCTTGTTTGGGCCCTTTTTGCCCTTATGCTAAACAATAAAAAAATGAAATAAAACGCTGATTTTATAATAGGCCTATTGAAATGTGCCCTCTTCAATTGCTTAAACATGTAGCCTTGAAACATTGTACCAACCGTTCTGTGGGATTTTGTATAGAAAGACTTTGTAAGGAATTTGTGAGCAAACATTTCAACTCTACATCGAAAAATGATTTTCATTACTTATGGCTTCCCTTGGTTACCGGAAAATAGGGGCCAGGAGGAACCCCCACTCCCCAAGATAACGGACAAAAAAAAACTAATATATAAAAATAAAGATATTGAGAAATATTCCTATTAAAATTTTGACAAAAAAAAAACTCTTGGTAGGGCCTCTCATCTCTCATTAATTTTTTGAGGGCAGTCATATAGCTTAAGAATTGATCTAGATCCATAAGTGCCTTCAGTGAGTCTTGAATGGCATTCCTTAAACACAATAACTGCATGAGTAGATTCAGATAAATGTTTAATATATTTTAATAATCAAAACTCTGCCTGGGATCCTGGAGTTCAGGTTACTTCGAAAGTCTAGAACAGTAAAAGTGTCATTTGAATCTGAAGCATCTTTGAAGTATTATATCGTCCATGGGATCAAGCTTGGTTACGAGTTCTTCAGGGTTGAGAAAGACAAAGTGATTCCTAAAAGATGTTTTGTATGTCAAAGTTTCTCTCGCATTGAAAAGAACCGTGATTCTGCTACTGTGAAGTGCGCTCGTTACAGCGGAAATAATAGACTAACGAAAGATACTCCTTGCGATGACACGATTTTTGCCCAAAATGTAACTCGAATAAGCATACATCCTATAGTTTAAGTTGCCCTGCTATGAAGAAGTTTCTTAAATGAATACAGTTTCTACAGATACAAAATGTCCTTTAGTTCGAATGGAGCTGTTGCCAATTTTGCCCTGCTGAATGAGTTTGTTTCTAAAAATAATTCGATACTATGTTTGCAAGAGCTCCATTTGGTAGACCATTTGTTGAATATATTGAGTTTACTTACAAGTTTACATTATATATTTACATATCCTGCAAGGCCTACTGGAGGATGCCCTGCGGTTGGTGCTGCTCCATTCGTTCCTAAAGAATTTAGCGCTATTTTAGCTTGCGCTGATAAATCTTTTCATCAAGGACCGTAGTACAATTTTATTGTCGTCCTTACTAGTTTAATATTTGCTGCAAGTCACTTGATTACTTATTGTCATTGGAGTGGGAGTACAAGTAATATTGATCACGTTCTTGCTAATTTTGCCCCATCTTTTACGGTAAACGTTATCCTGGATCTCCCAATAAGTGATTACTGGCCAATTCAGTTTCTGACAACGTTTTCTATAATCCATAAATTTTATGAACGTTTTTTTGTAATTTGTATCTAAATCTGTAACTACTCGTCCAAAATATTTTGGAAATGAGTTATTTGGGATAATACATTGATGCCGGTTTACAATGATACAGTTGAATTCATGGCTGGAAAGGTAGCTTTGCCTTTTAACCGGAATAGTCATAATGATAATAAAAAGAATGAGCTTTATTGTATATATTTTCAATTAATATATTGCTAAAATATGGTGCTAGAGAAACTTGTCGAGTAAAACGATGTAAACCAAATATTGAAAAACCTTTATGGTCGTCAAATCCGTTTCTTGTACATGCTAATGATGAAGTTCCAGTTCGAAAATCTTGTATACAGAGTATATGAACTAACAATTAGTCCTTTCACCCCTTCGACTCTCCAGAAAGTATCATCAGATATTCAGAATTTCATTGTCCTCCTCTGTAACCAAGTCCTCTTATCAATTGAAAACCAATTATCCCAATTAAAAATCTTAATTCTATTGATGGGTTGTGGGATGCGCGAGTAAATGAGTTACCTATCTTGTACTTGAGTAAGTCTTGAGTAAGTACTTAAGTAAGTCTTGAGTACCTGAGTAAGCCTGCTTTTACTCTGGGCCGTCACGTATGGGGGGCGAGGGGAGACGCCTCCCCCAGTGTTCTTGGTCACTCGGTAAATTTTCCGACGCCGTTAAAAGTCTTTGTTCGGTTCAATAAAGACTATGAAAATACTGATATTTCCATTAAATCAAAAATGAGCAAAAATAAAATCAAAGAATTTACCAAGCGTGAAACTACCTCAAATCAGCATCAATAAATAAATGAAACCCAAAACGAACAGAAATTACAACAATTAAACGAGTCAAACTCAAAACGAGCAGAAATTAACATGAGTTGGGCTCAAAACCCCCCTATGCCTTCCCAAGACCGGAACATAATTTGCACTTTACTGAAAAAATATAAATGTTTTTACTTTTATAAATTTAATAAATCAAATAATATTATCATTTTCATTACTAAATATCAGTAAACTGACAATACACATTCATGTGTATTGTTATCCTCAAATACATAATTTCCAGAACTTTCAACTACGTTGAACAAAATGGCTATCTCTAAACTTGATTGAATGTGTTTGGGGACATGCATACACTATGATACATACATCATGTATAATCATGTATGCACTATGATGTATGTAGACACTAATCTGTGTGTGGTTTGTTTAAAACATTCCACAAATGGGCTGAACTTCGCGAACTTTCTTGAAAAAGTTGAACAAAGTTCAGCTTTTTTCCGATAGCAATATTGTCAGCAAAGTTATGCAAGGAAAACAGTTTACTAACTTTTATTACCTTATTAGCTTTATTAACGCCTTGGGAGCCCCGCATAACTTATTAAAAGGAAAAAATGCTCAAGAGGAAGGTTTCCTAACCTTCGCGTCTAATTAATTCGTTTATTTGCTATGACAAATTTTTGTAAATTCAAAAAGGTGAAATTTTTGTGTGAGTGGGATAAACTTCGCGGTGTGCAATTTCTTTGAAAACTTTGTTAACTTAGATGACGCCGTGGGAGCAGTGGAGGAAACTGCTCTATTGGATCACCGCTGTCAGAAATTCCAAATTAGAGAATTATAGTCTCCCCACCTTGTACTGGATAACAAGGATATCTTGTTTTGCTTGGTTAATACTGACATGTCTCCTTTATTCCATTTCGTTTAATTTTTTTTCCATGGGTGATCATATGGAACCAGTGGTCTTAGAATTCCGAGATAGGGCTCTAGTTCCCTTTTTTTTTACATGAGTAACAGTCATGTGTCTTCTTTTTTTCTTCCGCTAGAGCTAGCAGGTCACCTCAAGATTGTAGAAAGATGTTTAATCGCTCATTTAAAAGCCATTGCTTATTTTAACGATTTATTAACTGTAAAGTGCCATCTGACACTAAAATTGCATTTTGTTTTGTGCCATTTCTGGGATGGAATGGTTGGGAAACATAACAAAGGCACTGTTATAATACCAATCGTCAAAAATCCTTAACGGAATTTACCATCCTTTTTAGTTTTATTGTCTAAGTTAGAAAAATATCTTCTTTAATTTTTATGTGAATGCTTAAAGAATTGATAAAAACCTGCCTAATTCAATTAAAAAAAAAACAACTAAAAATCTCTTATGGAAGTAAAGAGCAAAATAAAAATTTAAAACGAAAAAGAATTTTCTTAAGGTTACATATGATAGATATACAAAATTCACTCAATTAGTCAAACTCGTGGTATTTTCTTATGAGATAAGAAAATTTTTTAGAGATAAAATATTTATTTCAAAAAATCTCTATCACAAGCCCACAAACGGCCGAATTCGGACTTCGGAGTCGAAAAATCATATGGTAACCCTAAAACTGGCAAAAATGCAAAAAAAACAACTGTTTATGTGTCAGTGTATAAATTTATGAGTCAATAATTAAACTGTGAAAAGTCAATTAAAAAGTTAAAAAGTTTAAAACTTGTCAATCTAAACCCAAACAAATACAAATTATAAAAAGAACTAAAAGGGACGTTAAGAAAAGGGGTTGGGGGGGGGGGAGAATGATTGAATAAATACAAAAAGAACGAGACATAAATACATATAAATTAAAAGGGACACTAAAAAAGTGTCAATAAATTAACTGCATAAAGTCAATAAAAGAGTTGAAAAGATAAAAACTGGTGAAAATAGGAGGGAGTGGACAAAAATAAATAAAAAGGCACAAAAGAGAGAATAAAATAAAAAATATATAAAAATTACAAGGGGAACTAAAAAAAAGAGGGGGGCAAGCAAATAAGTGCATGAACCTGGGCAGCCCCCATGGGCGCCCATAGACTGAATTTTAGGGGGGGGCTTATCTGATTTAATCGGCACTTCCAGTGCTGTATAATTGAAATCTCAAGACAAAATAACATAGGCAGCGCGATACCACTGCCTAAGTAAAGAGCTATGTGGGCACAATATAGCGTTTTTTTTGTTTTTTTTAGACCAGGGCACTTCTTATAGAAAGAAAGGTCAAAGCAACTTCAAAAGAGCTCACGAAGGGCAACCAGCTCCCCCTCCCCACGTCAATCACTTCCCCAAACATATCCATTTTGTTCAGTGTAGTTTTAAGGTCCGGAAATTATGACTTTGAGAATAACCCCCCCCCCTTAAACCCTCTGAGGAAGGGTTGTAATTTATGCTCTGTGGGGATATAAGGTTTTTTATAGAAAGGGTGGTCGTATAAACCTCAGAGGGGGCTCATTTGATTGGTAATCGGAACTTTTACTGGCCTTTTTAACTGTCAAAAGTGATTGGAAGTTATCCACCCCCCCCCCTCCATACGCCAATCATTTCCCCAAACACATTCAATCATAATTTTTAATATATCCATTTTGTTCAGTGTAATTAAAAGGCCCACAAATTATGTCTCTGAGGATAACCCCCCTTCCATATAGCCTTCAGGTCAAGGGTTGTAAGTTATGCCCTGGGGGCATATAAAGTTTTTATAGAGATAGTGGTCGCACAAACTTCAAAGAGGGCTCTTTGGATTGGTAATCAGAAGTTATAGTGCTCTTTTTAAGAGTCAAAGTGATCAGAAGGCAAATATCCCCCCCCCCACACACACACACGCCGTATTTTCCAGGAACACATCTGATGGAAATTTTGAGATGACCATTTGTTGTCGTAGAAACTTCGAAAAGAGTTCAGAATGTTGGTAACTGAAAGGGCCAGTGCCTTCTTTAATAGTCAAAAGTGATTGGAGGGCCACCCCCCCTCCAAAGACCATCATTTCCCCAAACACTTCCAGTCAAAATTTCGAGATATTTATTTTGTTTGACGTAGTTTAAAAGTCCAGGAATTATGTCTTTGAGGATGAGAACCCCCTCAGAGTCCTCAGGGTAGGGGTTGCAAGGTATGCCGCGAGGGCATTTAAGGTTTTTATGTAAACGGTGGTCGCATAAACTTCGGAGGGGGCTCATTGAATTGAAAATCGGAAGTTGAAGAACCATTTTTAAGAGTCAAATTTATCGGGGGCAGCTTAACATCCCCCCCGTGTCATATTTTCCCCCAATGCATCCGATAGAAATTCTAATATAGCCATTTGTTCAAAAAAGTCCAAAGATCTCATAACACTGTCTTTGGGGTTGACACAACCCCCCAAAGTATGGGGATAAGGGTTTTAAGTTATGCCCCGGGAGGATGTAAGGTTTTTATGAAGAGGTGGTCTTGTGAACTTTAGAGGAGGCTCATTTGATTTGAACTGCATACTTCTAGCTCCATTTTAATAGTCAAGCGTGATGGAGAGAAAATAGCCCCCCTTTCCCTGATATGTTCTTTTCTTCAAACACATTCGATCGAAATTCTGAGACAGCCATTTTGTAGCCAACAGTCGAAAGAGAATATAACAATGTCTTCAGCAATCAAATATAAGACATATTTGGGCGGACGTTGAACTAAATCAAAACAGACTATGAACATGTGAAATTTAAAAAAAGGTGACAGTGCAATATCTCAAGAACAATTTATATTATTAAGTTAGATCTTTAAGAGTAAGTTGTGGGGGATTTTGAACTAGCCAGAAGGCACTAATACTACTACTACTACTAACAACCTACCGCAGCACCAAGCTGCCTGAGGCCAACACAGCTACGCACGCTCCTCCTCCACCCCAATCTAGTCAAAGCCTCCCTTTTTACACCCACCCACGAAGTTCCCATTTCCTTTAAATCTTTCTTTATGACGTCCTCCCACCCTAGACAAGGACGAACTACTGTCCGTTTAGCCCTAGAAGGTTGGCCGAAAAGAACAATCATCGGCAATCTGTCATCCTTCATTCGCACAACGTGCCCTAGCCACCTAAACCTTTCTTTCATTATAGCCCTAGAGAGCGGTATTAAACCACATTTTTCGTATAGCCTATTGTTTGAAATACGGTCAGTCAGCCGGGTACCCAGAACAATCCTTAAGCAATTTCTCTTAAAAACATCTAGCAAATCTTCGTTCGCCTGTCGGAGTGTCCATGCTTTAGAGCCATATTTGACCATTGTCATCAATGTAGCTTATAATATTCTAATCTTGGTTTGCAGACTTATCTTCCTAATCTTCCAAACTTTTTTTAACTGTGAAAAAAACACCCTGAGCCTTGGCTATTCTACTTTTAACATCTTCACTGCTCCCACCATCTTTACTAATAATACTACCAAGCTAAGTGAAGCTGCCCACCTGATACATCTTTTCATTACCCAACGTCATCTTTTCATCTTCGCTTATTAGTGACTTAGTCTTCTTAACATTAAAATTCAAACCTATTCTAGCACCCTGAACTCGCAAAACCTATAAAACTTCACTCATTTTGCTCACACTTTCATCTAGGATGCTAAAATCATCAGCATAATCTAAGTCCAGGAGATTTTTTCCTCCCCATTTGATTCCGTGGTCTCCCATTGCCTCTCCTGTGCTCCTTAAGACAAAGTCCATCAAAATAATCCATATAAAGGGGGATAGAACACAACTCTGCTTAACTCCTGATTTAATACAAAACCAGCTGCTAACCTAATTTCCTGCCTTAACCGCAGCAGTGTTATTCTCGTACATAACACTAATCACTTTAATGTATTTGTCTGGTATACCATACAAGGATAAAACCTTTACTAAAGCTCTTCTATCAGCAGAATCGAACGCTTGCTCGTAATCTATAAAACTGAGGACCAAAGGTGTTTGAGCACTCAGGCACTTCTCAATAATTAGCCTAAGAGTAAAACTTTGGTCGACACATCCTCTACCTTTTCTAAAACCGCACTGGTCTTCTCTTAAAGTTTGTCTACGGCATCTCTCAGTCTAAAAAGTTTCATATTACTAATATGAGCCACAAAGAAATTACTAATATGATCTACACAGAAAATCACTCTTTATATTGGATTGGTTGCTACACCCATTTCGGGACCAATCAGAGACAATGGATACAGAGGGTACTCTGCATATTGTGACTTGAATATCATAGCTATTGTATCGTAGCAACCAATCCAATATTAGGAGTGATTTTTTTTATTATATTATTAGACAAGATATTAGCATAGAAAATGAGTGCTATGTTTACACTATTGGAGCTTGATGGTGGAGCAGGTAGCAGCAATGATACAAAGACGCGAGTACCAAACGTAGTAGTGGAAATTACACTAGGAACCCAACTAAGCCTTGAATGGGACGATATGTGTGCAAGATATGTGATATCATTGAGCAAATTTAAATTGGAGGAGCAGTTATGTTTTGCTGCAAAAACTAGATATAGTGCATATGAATAGACTTCAAGTTGGTTTAAATACACTAGTGAAATATATTGAAGAAAATAAATTGTATCATTGATTATCATTATTCTTGTAATTATATTTAAGAAAATTCTTTCTAGATCGAAGATATTTTTTATAGTAGGTTAGCGCATATTCTTAAAGTAGAAAAAGAATCCTGGTTAGTCTGAAGTTGGTTGTGAGAGTGTTAGGACTGTAAAAATGGATAGATTTGAGAAAGAGAAAATTATAAGGAATCTTGTGTTTATGGAAAAACGTTTGATTCTAGATGATGATTTTCTGGAGTTATCTCTTCAAAGGAAGATATTTTCTCAGACAATACTTGTCGATATAATGAAAACTGATTCTCCGTCATTAGACTATTGTATGAAGCTATTACGTCATGGTCCAGACGCATTTACACAATTTTTTGACATATTAATCGAGACAAGACAAAATGATATTGAGGATTTGCTTTTGAACACACTACCTTAGAAATTTAAGACCAGGATTTTTTTTCACGACATAGATGTTGTTCAAAGAGGATTTAGCCTCTCTCTCTCTCTCTTTCTCTCTCCAACTCAATTTGTTGATCGTAGCTCAGATTCACATTGGCGGCGAGAGTATCAACACATGAAAAATGTTCTATACATGTCCACTATGCATGTATACACTGGGCAGCTGGTCATCATGTGAGAATTGTACAATGGTTGATGAGTGCAGAATGATGAACAGTATGATGAAAAGTGCAGATTATGCAACCCGCGTAAGTTGCATAGAGGACATGCCGTAGAGACTAAAGGTTGTACTTCATGTCTTGAAGAGATGTGTGACTCTCACTCTAGAAAAACACCTATGCTCCAATTGTTATTATGATAAATGTAATCAGTGGGAGAATACATATCCTGGTATGGTTGGAAAGAATCCTAAACGTGATTTTAGTTTTTTACTAAGTGACTGGATTCGTCGTGGCTTCAAATTGTTTTGCGAGGAGGAATCGGGTCTACGTTTCAACTGTTGGAATAACAAAAGAATTTGGTTTCTACGTCATTGTTGTGAAGACAATGGTACTATGATTATAAGCCTACTCATTTTTATTTAGCTGTTGCAGAATATGATTCACCATTTGAAGACACTGTATGTGACATTGCTTCAAATAAGAAAATCGAAACACGTGAATTTTACATTCTTAATGAAAATAGTATCGTTGAATATACAAAGAGACGTAATAAGAGTGAAGTTACATTATACTGTAGAAAATATGACCCTGACATTGCAGCACATCAGGATCAGTATACAGTGAATTTAGATGATCTACCCGCATTAGTTTTTCTCGGCAAATACCTATACGTAGTAGAAGAAGAAATATAAACAGTAGAAAAGTAGTTTTTATCATGTAAATACATTATTTTTATTAATAAACAATTTTACACACAGTTTTAGAACATTTTATTCGTAGGGCACTAAAATCAATATCAAACACACTTGAAAGTATATTTTCCACTAGGAAGTCGTTCAGTCGGAGAAAGTCAACGTAAATTCAGAGAAACTACTTGTAGGTATACCCACGACATCTCAACATGTAAAAGAGTAGTGCATGAAACCCGCATGTCTTAGTCGTTAAATCCTGTACTCTCCTCTGATTTTGAATAATAATTTCCCACTGCTCTCAATAAAGTCGTTGATGTGTGGAGTGTAGAATTTATATGAAAGGCCAAGAGGATCCAAAAAATTCTATATTCTACGCTGCTTGAGAGATGCATAGCCAATGACGTGTCTTGAAACTCGACGGACTGGTATTAACAATGATTAGGGTATTGTTAACGCTTGGAATTTTTTCGATGAAGTCCGATGGTATACGATAGGACTAATATTGGGACTTGTATAACTCCATATTAAATACGCTAATTATTTGGTTTGTGTTCATGGTACAAGGTACATTTTTCAATGTACAATATATTGAAATTAAAAGTCGAATATTTCTTATCATTCTTTCGGCTAATGCAGCCTTTATAGGACTGTGACTATGATAGAGCATTGTTCTATATTTCATTAGTACTTTTCGACATGTGGGTTGACAAATTCACTAACCCGATCTGTTTGATTTTTTTTAAAGAATCTTGTTCAAGAATAATTTCTATAACCTGAACAACTTCAACGCCTCTCTTTATCCGTAATGGAACGGCATATCAATAGCGACTAAAAAAATTATTGCAAGTAGAATGTACTTCAATGGTGTATTGTGACGCCTTTGGATCTCATCTAGAGTTAAGAGATATGCTTGCATTATGTATAGTTGGAAAACGGCTTTAGTTTTTCAATAATGATTACATAGAAGCCTATGATTTCGATCTTGACTGTAACTTGATTCATTTTGTAGATAGTCTTGTACACTTTTAGTGTCAACACCATTGACTATGGAAAGAGTGGTGGGGGAACTTAAATTTCCCGCTTCACCAATATTTTCATTAACATTTTTCAAAACTTAAACCATTTTGAACGTAAACACGTAGTGTAACGTCCACTACCGTTTTGTATACTAGTGGATAATGATGTTGAATTTGAGTTGATATCAATACGTTTTCGGTTTTTTCTAGCTATCACCGGTCTAGTCCTCGTCATCGTCAAATTAATGTTTCCACTAGCTGTGCTAGTATTTTCCAAGATTGATTTTAAATCTTCACCTTTTTCATCTTCTTCTTCTTCTTCTTCTTCTCCTTGTTTTAATGTTGATGATGGAATATGACCATTTAATTTCTTTAGAATTATTCTATTACTAATAAGACTTTTGGGGAAGTTTATTGTATTTAAAAAGTTGTATAGATGACTGTCGAATGATAAAAGTCCTTTGCGATTTGTAACCGTATCATAAATTAAATCTTGTAGATTATAACTCTTCCCTTGAATTATAATTCGTTTCCCATTGCTATCAACTTGAATATGATCTTGACCACTTTCCATGAGATATGGTATGACTTGTTTACTTTGTTCACGATATGAGTGTGGCATTTGATTTCCAATGCTCGACACTATTGAATTCCATTCCTCCTCCGCCTTTAATTGTGTTAATACTCCTGCAGCAGCATCAGTAGTAGAATCTTGAAGAGAAGTTGTGATCAATGACACTCACATTGACTGATATCACACGATAGGGCTTATGTCTGTCCACTCGGCGAAGTGCATCTTGAAGTGAATTAGTTTTTATCATCGCCAATATTCTCATTGTTAAGGAATTTACTCAGATAGTCCTCAAAGTGTTCCACTGGTGAAAGAGCGAGTTCTATTGGGGACAATTTATAAGGTTTAGCCATCTAGAGAAAACTGTTTACAAGTCCTGCAATTATTGGGAGTAAAAGTGTAAAAAAGCTACCACCCGCTTGAAGAAGACGTTTCCTTTTAAAATTTTTTCCTTTCCTTTTACAAGCCAAGACACGTAAAATGGAATGATGTTGGTTTGCCTGTTGCTTAACTACTTCTAGCAGTTGACCATTGCCCTTGGTTAACTTTAAAATAAGTTCAGATATTAGATTAATGAAATCATTGTCAATACCTTGTTTGAGTATGGCTTTCCAAAGCGTGGGTTTTGAGGTGCTTAGAACGGAAAATAAATGTCTGTTTTCAAGTAGTTTTTTAAGTTTCATGATGGCAACTAA
Organism: Artemia sinica; assembly: GCA_027921565.1. Lineage (NCBI taxonomy): Eukaryota > Metazoa > Arthropoda > Branchiopoda > Anostraca > Artemiidae > Artemia > Artemia sinica. The sequence continues at coordinate 16,757,151 of CM051265.1, read as the reverse complement.
TAGCCTTTTTTACTGTTCACGGGAAGATATACTATAATTTCATTGTGAAAAATATCTATGACTGCACGTAAATCCTTGGGTGTATTTTGATTAAGATCCAATAGAATGTAGCCGTAGGGTTTAATAGTTGCCTGATTGTAAGCTGAAAGTAAAAATTTTGGAGTACCGGAATATATTTTTTTTATTAAGAGTTATTAGAGAACTAGAATCACGAACACCTCTGTATATAATATAGTAGGTACAGTTCAAAGAAAGTGTTCTCATACATTTGCTCTGATGAAAGAGATTCTGTAGAACTAGAGTAACGGAAATCTCTTCATGATGTGAGCAAACAGTAAACAATTGTAGCATTTTCTGGGACCATTGTTCGATGTATTCAGCTACATTGTCAATAATCAGCCAGGAGTTTGGTTCAATAATGTCTGAAACATCAAGTCTTTGTATACACTGTACAACCACCCCCATGTCGCAATAGCTTTTATTATATAATATGACTTCTGCAAAACACTGTAGCAATAGTAGATTTTTTTTGGGTTTTCCATAAACATTTTATCACAATTTTTAATTATTTTTTTTAGAGTTTCGTTTTGCCTGACATTAATGGACCGCACAGAAACGACCTGAATAGTGTTTTAAATTGATACATATTGCTGTTCGCTTCAACAGCTCACCTACAACTAACTGTAAACTATAGATGTCTAATGAATGCATATTGTCCCAATTACTACTACTACTCCGTTCAAGAATATCAAGAACAAGAACAATAAAGAATCATGTTTTCTTTTGTTTTTAACATAAAAGCACTCTAAAAATAAAATAATTAGAAAAAAGCACTTTATATTGAATAAATACACTTAATCAAGATTTATTTTTATTTACAAAAAAAATTATACAACAACAAAAACAACAACAACAACAACATTTATTTGAAATATACTTTAGGAAAAAAAACACTTTTTTTATTAAACAACAAATACACTTAATCAAAATAATATCACCGTTTTTTATTTTTTTATTTTATTTCCCAAAAAATATTTTTACAGTACATTTAATGAACAACATTTTCAATTTGAAATGGGGTTCCCAACCCCCCCCCCCACCCCCTTCCTCACCTCGGAGGTGGCCACTGCGGCGGCAAAAGGCCAAACCGGAAAGTGCGGGGGCCCGCTGCGTTGGGCTGGGGCCGGGCCGGGAGCATAAAATTATGATGAAATAACTCTATATTGTACAAACAGAAAACCTATAAATTTTGGTAAAATACAAAAAAATGTTTCCCCCCACCACCCACCTTGTATTATGAAAGAATTTAAGTTAGTTCATCCAGACCGAGTTGTTTTCTGTACTCTATACATTAAACTCGATCTGAAATCAGATAGTGTCCGTTTGGAAGTACTTTCACACCATCCTCAAGTAGGTAAATTTTGTCTGATTTAGCCGACATGGCATTTTTCTCAACTCTAACTGTGTAGTTTGTATATTGTAAATTGCGAATCGCAATGAGTTTTGCTCTTGGGACTACGTTCTACACAGTTTTTATAAACAATCATATTGAAATTATTTCTTAAAAAGTGTATAGGCACCCCCTTACAAACTTGTTTGATGTTATTATAGTGCGTTTCCACTCAGTATACCTTTGAACCAGGAAACACACCATTGGATATCAGATCGCTTCCTTTCTCAGATTTTAATATTAACAATTGTTTGGGGCCTGGTGTTTCACTAGCTCCGGATAGAGGGATTCATCCCACTTGGTGTAATCCATCCAAGAGCTAAGTTACTCTCCATTTTCCAAATCATTCAACAAATCATCAGTTTTATTTTTTAACAGGAATGAATCAACGTCTCCAAACTACACTTGAACTTGTCCCTCAATCGGCCATTTCATCTTGCACACATTGTAATAAAATGAATACATGATTTATTTTTTAGATTTTTGTTATTGCACCCCCACCTGCAATATTTTATTTAAAATGATGTTTCTTTTCTTGCGGTGTAGGAGAACCATATTAGAGTGTATGATTGTGAAAGATGTGAAGTTCAGGTCGGCGATGGTTCGAACGCAGTCTTTGAGATTGGTTACAATGTCATATCGACTTCTGTTTCGTAAGCTTTCGCACATCTTACCGAAGGCTGAGTTTAAAATGAGTTTATAGATATCTTTTTCAACCTTCGTTTTCGCTTGTGAACGTTTTACTGACAAAGGTGTCAATAAACGTTTTCATGTATGGCTTTTGATCAAATTGGAGGGCTATATGTTTCTTCGTGACTTTAAAACCACTGGATACCATCCACCGCAATAGCAAAAGATGAACCACGGTATTCTGTTTTGGGTTAATGTCAGCAATTAGCTTTTGCTTTCAAGGTACCCACTGCATAATCCCGTCCTCTACGAAAGATAAATTGTATGGAATCAGCGAGTCCTTACCCACCGGTCTATTTATGCACGGGAAAACAAAATCTTTTACAGAGTCATGGATTTTCCTGGATATTTCTCCGTTAATAAGAAAAATTCATCCTTGCGGTCCATTCTCCTCAACGGTATTAATGTTGTGGAAATTTGAAGCACAAGGATCTTTAAGCCATTTGTAATTGCCACACGGCAAACTGTAGTGATACATCACCGACGGATAAAGGGAATTCATATTTAAAAAAACTTCATCTGACTTTTTATCAGTGTGCTGTCCGTTTGGATCAATTTTCAAGATACCGTCTCCGTAAAAAACTAACACTCCCCTCATTGATCTCTCTACGAATAGATGCTGATCCACATCTGTGGTCAAACCTATTTCTTCTTTGCTGATTTTAAGAATCAAATCCATTACCAGATGAGAAGTGGAAAAATAATACCCCAAATCCAACCCGAATCCCCCATAGATTTTATCCGTTTTCTTGCGCACAATGTCCAAAAGAGTCACCTCCCTTTGCCTAAACCCTCTTTGCAAATTCAAAGTCACCAGTGCTGCATTGACTGTCCGTAAGGGAATTGTAAAGTGCTTCAATAGGCGGTAATGACACCTCATCTAGCCTCTAGGTAGAGTTTTAGTAACCATATGCGTATATGCCCTTAAACGTTAATAAATCATACATTTTATCACCGGGGAAGCGCTGTTTAAGGAGGGGGAAACTATCAAAATTGTTGCTTTTCTGTACCTGAATCAATTGACTTAAAGACTTGGGAAAAAACTAAAGGAGTCTAAAAAACAGATTTTATTCAGGCAAGTATTACCCTTGTCTACTGTTTTCAATTGGAATTGTAGGAGGAGCAGCTTCTCAGATGATTTGGATATAATATTATAGGAAAAAGAACCATTTACTCTTGCGTTATGTACAACTCCGCCCTTGGCCATGCGGGCCAGCGCCGGTAAAATAAACTTTAAATCATAATTGAAATTGTGTATAAGAACCGGTACGAAATATTACTTACTAACGTTTATATTGCACGATTGATATGCCATCCTCTAAAGTTACTCCCTTCTAATGAAATTTTCTGCCATAAATGATCATGATCGATCACCTTCCTCTCCCCCCCCCCTCCTTCCCCGTACTATCATCAAATTTTCCCTTACAAACCCAACATATTTTACGATTTTTAATGGCCAATCTGTCATCTGGTGATAGAATCATTGGATAGTCTGTATAGCGCAAGCGTTAAATTGCGCCATCTGCTGTTTTAATGAGATTGGTCAATGCTTTTCGCATGCAATCATCCCCTCCCAACGACTCAACTACGTCTAACACTCGCATGGTATTACTAGAGTGTCTTTGAGCGTAAGCGTAAGAGCCAATACATGTACCTAATGGCTTCATGTATCTTAACATGATTTTGATTTGACGAATCGTACACGTCTGTGAGTTTGGCTTCGTAGTCCAAATGGATCTTGTTACTCTGCAGGAGTGAGTTTTGGAAATTCTTAAAACACAAGATCGCTCTATCACCGCTAACCGTTGCCACATCCTGGTATCCATGACGTTTACAGTGTTTCAATTGATACTTTAGCTTTAAATCAGTCCAAAATCTGGATAGGCATGTTGGAAAATAGTAGCATACTCCCCCACGCCCCTTTTTACCCTCACATAAAACCCTACTAGTATCAGTTATTGGATTAAAGTGCCCAAATGAATCAGGTGCTGAAGGAGGCGTGTATAGAAGCTAGACCCAATGCTTCACTGATTCAATGGACAGAACTCTCACAGGAAATATTACACAATTTTTATTACTGCACTCACCCCCTCAAAGTCCTTATCTTATTGTAACACTGTAACCTAAATCTTTAAATTTTCATCAGCCCGCTTAAAAAATATCTATCGCTTTTAGTTTTACGGGAAACTGACCATTTGAACAATCGAAATCTACTTTAGGAAACTATCCACCCCCATTGGCTGCCAATTTTTCCAAATTTTTCTTAGTAGCATTATCTTTCAGAGGTCGAAAGGCCGCGATCAAAATTGCATACTTGAAACACTGTAGCCTAGCATCGAAACAGATTCGTTGTATACCTCTAAAACCCTCTAAATATGAATTACATTTTATAACTATAGACCTCTCCCCCTCCCTACCATTTTTTAAAATAAAATCTTGTTTAAATCTGCAAATATTAACGTTTAAATTCTCAGTAAATAAAACAACCACCCCACTACCCCCTCATTATAATTATCCAGTTTGGTTACGATGCTATTAACCCAATCTAAAAATACCTCCTCATAGTTTTCCAAATGAGGGTGAATTGGTAGCATCTCTGTATGTAAATGTATAGAATATAGTAGGCTCACATTTTCATTTAAATAAAACATTTTTAGTGCTATTGGCGCTTTTAAACTATCCCTCTCTCCCCACACCTGCATCTGTTGTTCAAGAAGGGCTCGAATCTTGCTAACGTAGGAGTGTGTAATAGCCTGGGACTCTGTTACTATACATCCTGACATTAAAGAATTAAAGGGGTAACTGAAAACGGTCGGATAGACATTAGTATGGAGCAAGGTAGAGTTAGACAAGAAAATATATGGTATTGTAATTGTAGGTGGTGGTGATGTTTCAATTTCATCACCACTCTGTTCAATTTCAATAGTGGAGGTCAAGGGTGGCATAAAATCTCCCGATTCAAAAGCACCTCCACCAGTCTGGTCAATTGCAATAGTGGGGATTGGGCGTGGTCTAAAATCTCCCAATTCACTAAGCATACCTTCCAGTGTGTCGGGGCTAAGTTGATCAGCTATTGCGAATTTATCTTGAACTTCAATATTGTCCATTAAAATAGTGGGGGTTAGGTTTTCGACGGTCCGAAATAATGCATGTGTTTGGTGATAGCTGATCAACTCCCCCAACATCGGGTTTTGACACAGTTTGATTTTTATGTGTATTATCATCAGTAAAAGTACCCTGTGAACCTGGTTTAAATGCACTTGTGGGGATATCACTCTAATATACATTTATAAGCCTATTTGACCCTTCTGGGTCCTCAGTCATGTCTATATCACATGTTAAATTATCCAAGCTAGCTATATCACCAAAAAGATCGTTTAAGATCCCTCTTCGCCACTCTATATTATTGTCAACTACAGCACTATCTTGAAAATCCATTGGTGGTGGTGTTAGGATCTGTGTAGGCTCGTTGTAAATAATTGATCCTTGACCTGATGTTGATGGAAGAGGCGATAATTCACTGATGTTAATCTATAAAAACAGAATTTATTTTCCATGTGGAATATCCACTATTTTATAAACTCAAAAAACTGTACCAATTCTTTTTCCACCGGTCAAAACATACTTTTCTTCAACATTTGTACTGGCTAAATACTTTTCCACTTCAGTCATATAAAATAGCTGTGGAAAAATTAACCAATTTTATGTTTCACCTTTTTACGATATTAATTTCACAGAAAACAATTGAGCAGACAAAAGCCCAGTACTTATTTATTAGCCGGTAAACGCGCAAGAAGTGAATTCTGGTTAATGCTAATGAAAAAAAACAAAGTATGATGAAAAATATATTATTTTAGAAACAAATTTTAGGCTATATGTTTGCAAATTAGGGGGTAGGGGTAAAGCATGGCATATATTAAATACATAGCCAAACCTATACCAATCTAACCTAGGTAGCTTTTTTTGCCCCTTCAACCTCAAAAAACTGAAGTTTAAATATTTGTCATGGAGTAAGCAATACCTCACCAGGCAGCGAAAATCTATTTTTCATATGACATCTTTGAGATTTTGATGCTGTTCTACTCGCATATTTACCGGCTACTAAATAACTAGCAAAAGTCCTATAATGTTTCAAAGCGAAA